>LPNX010997023.1:0-25202 GCA_001517045.1 Pseudotsuga menziesii | reverse complement strand
GGGGGGGGGGGGGGGGTAGATCTGCCCCCAAAAGTCACTTTTACAGGCAGTTTTAGGGAGGGGTGTTCAGAACCACTCCTAAAAGTCAAAACTTTTAGTGTCAGTGCTATTAGGGGTAGTTTTGTAAAGACCGCCTCCAAATATAAAACCGCCCCCAAAAGTGACTTTTAGAGGTGGAAGAAAAATTCCCCAAAAATTCAAATTTGTTGTAGTGGATATTGCAAATTACTCTACTAAAGCTTATGAGTTCTCACATTTTTTACCTGTCTCTCCTCCTAGAGATTTATTGTCTCATTCTAACAACACCAGCAAGATTTGGTATGAGAGATTTGGCCATCTCAATTTCAAATATCTCCAGCAACTCCATAATGATAAAATGGTTGAAGGTTTTCCTTCCATCCAAAATTCTGATGGAGTATGTGTTGGATGCTTGGTAGGAAAGTATACATAGAATAGGCATGAAGTTAGGAAGGCACATAGAGCTTCCTCTATACTTGATTTGATACATACTGATGTAGTTGGACCTATGCCCACAAACTCCATTAATGGTTATAGGTATTTCCTCACCTTTATTGATGATTGTTCTAGGTACTGTTGGATCTACTTTATGAAACAAAAATCATTTTTTTTTTAAATTTTAAAGTTTTCAAAGCTATGGTTGAGAATAATTTCAATAAGAAAATTAAGTCTATAAGATCTGATAAAGGAAGATAGTACATCAAAGGAGACTTCTAGAATTTCTATGAATCAAAAGGGATTCAAATGGAACACTTAGTTCCATACACACCACAACATAATGGTGTGGTCAAGAAGAATAACAGATCACTGAAGGATATGGCAACATGCATTTTCCATGCCAAACATATCCATCCTTATCTTTGAGATGAAGCTATAAATTGTGCTTCATATTTGTAGAATAGAGTGCCTCATAAATCAATGGTTGGGGCCACTCCATTCAAAGCACTGCATGAGCATAATCCCAATGTCTCTCATCTGATAGTTTTTGGTTCCAAATCTTGTGCCAGAATACCACTTGAAAGGAGGAAGGCCTTCCAAGCCCAAAGTAGCGAATGCATTCTGATGGGAAATGCATAAGATTAAAAATCTTACAAATTGATGGAGGTTTGATCCAGGAGATGATTCATTGAAAGAAGTGTTCAGTTTGAATAAGATCAGTTGTATGACACACCACCATTAGCAGCACAAGAAGGTATAACCATTTGTCCACCATTTTTTGATGATGATGATTTGCTACATGTTTAAGATTCAAATGAAGAAAATCAAATCCAACATGATCCTTTTATTGAGACTTGATATCATGAGATTCTAGAGCCATATCCAGTATCCACTCCAAACCAAAAGCATAAGCCTAGATGGGCCCAAAAGATCCTAGATGCAGCTAGAAATGGTGCTGGAAATCCAAAAGACAGAAGAAGAACTAGGTCCTAGTATCAGGATGAACATGTTGCACTGTCTCTCATAGAGTCACTCCCTTCATATTGGTGCAAACAAATTCCAGTTCAGTGCTACTTGATGATGGCGAATGATCAACTACATGGCCCATAGAAAAAGGAACTTGATCGTTCCCTACCTTCACCATCCAGAAGAAACTCATAGATTCATCAGTTTAGAAGAAAATTGAGAGGTTCACATGCATAGCTTTAGGATGCTGTTGCATAGATGGACCATGATGCTGCATAAAGCTACAATTTTGTAGCAGTGTTTTGTTCAAGTTATTTTTCTAAGGAGGAAGCTTATTTCTTCTAAAAATAGCTTGTATTTTCCTGTTTCCTGCTTATTTTGAGGGGGGTGGTTTCCCATGAGGTTTTCCCCTGTTACCTCAGTTTATTAAGAAGCATTTTATCTTTTAGATTGTATATGGGTGACTTATGGCCTTGTTTCCAGGGCCCACATTTGTACAAGTTAGGATTCAGGGGGGTTTTAGGATTTATAATCCTCCCTTGAACAAACTATCTCTTAGATAATTTTATCCCAACTTAGGAGTTTTATTTAATTAATTGGTTCCACTAGTACCATTGGGTACACTTGTCCTAATGGGGCCACACGTACCCATTACTAGAGTGTGGGAAACACTGCTAAAGGATAACTGCCACTGACTGCACTTGCATGCATAAGTTTAGGCGCCTCCTAGACCAATCCATACATTTTAGGATCCACTGGGAGTCCCGACACCAACCTCCTTTAGTCAGTTGGAGTTGGAACTAGTTAAGCTTAGTTATTTTCCAGTTAGTTTCAGTTAGATAACAATCAGCTCAGTTAGTGCCAGTTATACATGACTGCATGTGGAGAAGGAACTTTTACTCACCTACCACTTTAGTTATCCTGAGTTAACTGTTTATTACTAATTGCGTGAATTGATTAGACATCTGGAGTTAACCATTTGGACTCCAATATTGATTGAGACACCCTTAGCTATCTAGTCAGTCAGATACAGTCACATCCAGTTGGCATATTCAAATTCCTCCCTAATGAATTTGAATTCTTCCTTATGTAACACTATTGTAACACCAGATTAATTAATATGAATGATACTATAATTATATGAGCTATAATAATCTGTTTCTTGTGTGGTTTGATTTTTTTAGTGTGTATCTTCATTCCTCTTTTATTGCATCAATAATATTGGACTCATTGCTTGATGATATAAATGGAACACCAATTTTAACACCCTCAACCCACTCTATCCATTGAGGCCTTTAAATAGTGGCTCATCCCTCATGGGAAAGGGGAGAAAGAATGTGTGATAGCATCCAAACTTTGTCGGAATAATCTCAGACTTTCTTGAGTCATTAGAGGAAAGGTGAAGCTTGAGGCAAGGTCCCATTGTGAATATCTCCCAACACCAAGGCTTGGTTGTGATCTCTACTTCATTGTTTATTAATGAAAACATTGTTTATTTCCCATAAACATTGTGTATCTCATTATTATGCTATGTTTATTGTTTATTTCATTGGTGATTTACAGAGAAATGTAGATTATCTTGTTACTCTCATATGGTTTTGTTTTTGTGTGTGTGTATTGCAGGTTCATTCACTGCATATCTCAAGCACAACAAATTCAGACCTTCAGATCTTCCTATTAAAAGGTATGAGGGCAGCTAATTCAAGTAGTCTAGAGTTATAGGGAAAGTTTCTTTTTTTTCTAGTGTGTTTTTTTATATTTGAATTATTTCGACTAAGGAAACAACCTTTGTCCACATTGGATGAGATATTCCATAAAAAAAGTGGCGAACATACTAGGGACATCAAATTCTTGGTCTTGTTGTAAGTTGAATCTTCACCTGTAATTTCAATTGATAGATCTTTTTGTTAATTTGATAGATTTACATTGAAATTGATAGATTTGCCTATGTTTGCCTATGATTATTCATGATCTTGTATTTATTTTTCATTTGGATTCATTTTTCAAGCTTTAAAACATTTCTTTTCTACTTGTTTTGTGTTTCAAAGTAGTAGCATCTTTTCTTCTTCCTTATTAAGAGATCTCATTTTCTTTTCAAATTGGATAAAAAATCTTTGTTTTATTGAGTTAGGAATGGGAAGTAGTAGTTTGATTTCATTTGATTGATATTTGCTTGTGTTTTAAAAAGAAAAAGAACCGAACCTCTGTTAGTTTTTCTTATATCGTCTTAGATTAATTAGGATCTTTGTTTGAAATAATAACAAGTACAACAAGATGCATAAGATATAATAGATACACAAGACAAAAATATTTTCACCAGGAAAACCATAAAGGAGAAAACCCTGCAAACTTCCTCAGAGTAGTACATTCACAAAGGTTGTGTCATAAGATGATCAAATCAAGTAATAAGAAGTATTCAACAACTATTTATATCTCCTCCCTTGTCTCTCTTTCTCTCTCTCATGTGAACTTGAGTGAGGTGAGGTGTGTATAAATGAGGGAGAGCACCTCCCTATTTATACCCTTCAAGTGACTGACCTTTTACATGAATGGGGACAACTTGTTTCCCTAAAAGGAATGACTTCTTCTAGAGAGACTCCAAATACACATTACATGATGTTACATTGGGGACTATTTCCCTGACTTACAACGGAATTTGTACCTCAAGGTCTAGAGACAATAAATCCATCCCACACGGAGTAAAACACATATCGAATGGGGGTACAAGAACATACAATAATAATATACACCAAAATATCTTCCAAAGTTACAAATACTTAAACACTCCCTCTTAAATAGGAAGGTATTCTCTCTCTTCCATAGTCATCAACACATCTGGTCAAGTATTCATCACAGATTCATAGAGTCATCATCTTCTTATTGATCATTGAATGGTACTATTCCTCATGAGAATTTTTTACATATACCACCCTTTTTCATGTTGGGTGTAGGCCTAATCCTCATATAGGTCTTTGTCAAATCTAGAGAAATCCATCGCATAGGGACTACCCATGAACTTCTTTACATTTCCATGACAATAACCAACATCTCCTATATTTATCGCATCATATCTAGATCATCTATTTTGTCCCGCACAAAACAAAATAGGGCACAAAGAGCATCCAAGGTCAACATATGTTTTACCAGTAAATAAGAACCTCCTAGGTGCACCTCACGTGCTTCATGTCCTAATCATCTCAACATGGGAACACACACACATACATATATATATGTAAGGAATTATTATGATCAAACAACCTGCTATGTCAAGAGCTTTAAGTTCGATGTCAACCTCAAGGAATTATTACATCTGAACAACCCACATCCATGATCTTTTCCATTCAGATAACCTTCAGGGATTATTACATATGAGTAACATGTGTACCATGCCAGAGCTCCTTTTTACACTCAAACAGCCCACAGGACTTATTACATTTGAGTAACATGCGTACCATTCCATGGCTCATATTTACACTTGAATAACCTGTCTCGGGACTGATTACGTCCAAGGATAACCTACGAGATTCTCTAGGATGGATTACATCCAAGGAAAACCTACAGGGATGATTATGTTCGATCTTCCTACTTCACCGAGATATTTCCCACTCGGACAACTTGTCTCATTTCCCATGTGAGATATTATGCATCTGCTATTTATAGCATAGAAACATATCAAGACTGATTACATCCAAGGATAACTTGCAATATTTTCCAAGACTTATTACATACAAGGACAACCTACAGGACTTATTACATATGAGCAACCTATGATCTTCTCCAGGATTTTATGCTCAAACAACCTGTCTCTCTAGCTATGCTAGAACACATCACTCCCTCTTTCAAGGGGTCTTGTTCTAGATCACGCCAATTATTTCTCTGAATTAATTTAACTTCAATATGGAAAGATGCTTGGTCAACACATCGAATATCTGATCGTATGATTCCATGTACTAGAGATTCACTTCTTCTCTCTGCACCATATCCTTGATATAGTGGCTTGATCTCGATGTGCTTCGACTTGTCATAGAACAAAGGTTTTTTCGACAGATTCACGCAACTTTGATTATCACAATTGATACAAGTCACATCCAACTGGAGATCAAATAAGTTATACAATATCTTTGACAGCCACACTTTCTCGCAACTAGTCGATCAAGAGACAACATACTCTGCCTCAGTTGTACTTAGTGCCATGTATGATTACTTTCTTCTGAACCAGGAGATTATGCCAAATTCCAGACTGAAGCAAAAACCTGAAGTGCTCTTCCTGTTAGTGGTGCTACCTTCCTGATATGAATCAACATAAATGTGTAGGTTAATATTCTAATTTTCATCATACTTGAGCCCATAATCCAATGTACCTTTTAGGTACCTTAGTACGTGCTTTACATCTATCAGGTGAAAATGTCTTGGATCCATCAGGAACTGACTCAGAGTGTTCACCACAAAGAATATTTCTAGCCTCATATTCATTAGGTACATTAATGAGCCAATCATCTAATGATACATTGTGGAATAAACCGACTCATATGAAGCATCAATCAGAAGCTTCAAGTTAGCTTCCATAGGTGTGGCTATTTCCTTGTAGTCTAACATTATGAATCTCTTCAAAATATCCACTGCATACTTTCCTTGACCGAGGAATATCTCATTTGCACTCTGCCACACCTCCATGCCTAAGAAGTAATGCATCCCACCTAGGTCTTTCATATCAAAATCTATAACTAGTCTTCTCCTTTCATCTTTAATGATTTACTCTTTGCCCGTTAGGAACAAGTTATCGACATATAGCAGGAGAATCACAAGTCTTCCATCTTCAACCTTGAAGTAAAGGCCGAAATCTGCTTTACTCTTGGTAAATCATAGGCTCATCAGGAAGCTATCGATCTTGTAGTACCATGTCCTCAGTGTCTGTTTCAATCCATTCAAGGCCTTCTTCAATTTTCACACATCGATATTCCTATCATGTGCCTTGAATCCCAGTGGTTTTTCCACATATTCTTCCTCCTCGACTACACCATTCAATAAATTTGTCTTGACATCCATTTTGTGAATTTTCCATTTCATAACTGTTGCCAATTAAAGTATGGTCCTAATGGAAGTGTACATATCTATGGGTGAAAATTTATCTTCGTAGTCTTTGCATTATTTCTATGAGAATCCTCGTGCTATGAACCTTGCCTTGTATTTCTTGATGCTGCCATATGCAACATGCTTGATCTTGTAGATCCATTTCGAAGACATGATAGACTTATTTTGCGGTCTCATAATTATCTGCTAGACATCAATATTCATGATTGATTGATATTCCTCGATCATAGAATCCTTCCATTCTTTATTTTATGCAACCTCATCATAGGTGGAAGGTTATCTATAAATGATGTCACATAGTAGGGCCACATATCTATTGTAGGGATTTCCCCTTTTTCTTTCTCTATGTATTCCTTTTGGAGTGCCATACCTTTCCACTTCCCATATGATCTCTCCTTCCCATAATGGTTTCCTCTTATGGGAGTCCTTCTCAAGGAATTTCTCTACCAGTTCTTGTGTTTATGCCATGTCATGATATTCAGGGTCTTATGGAATTGCTTCTCCAATTTCCATACCCTGGGCTCTTGTTTCTTAAGGTTCCTTGTCCTCTTGAATAGGCGTCCTCCTAGATCTGAAGTATGCAGAGTCTTCATCAAAGGTTATGTCTCTACTAATGTCAATCTTCTAGAATCATGGGAAGTATACTCGGTAGGCCTTTGATGTATCATTGTATCCTACAAATATACCCTTCCTCCCCGAAGGATCGATCTTGGTCTTCTTCTCCTCTGGGATATGTATGTCACAGGAAACCAAATATTCTCATATGGATGACTTCTGGTTTCTTTCCTAAGAAATCCTCTTTAGGAGTCTTATTTTTAAGTACTTGGTAAGGAGTATGGTTATGTACATACACAGTTTTCCTTACTTCCTCCGCCCAAATGTGCATAGGAATATCATGTTCATGCAACATTGCTTTTGATGCTTCCATGATGGTTCGGTTGTTTTGTTCCATAACCCCACTCTACTGAGGATTGTATGGAGTGCTCAACTCCATCTTAATGTAGGAATCTTTGTAGATTTCCTTGAATTATTCTGAGGTAAATTCTCCACCATTATCTGACCATAGAGTCTTGATTTTCCTATCGGTTTGGTTATCGACCAAGGCTATATACTCCCTGAACTTACTGAAAACTGAATTTTTCTCTTTCAAGAAATATATCCAATTATTACATGAGCAATCATCTATAAAGGAAACATAGTAAACATACCCTCGTAATGGTCTACATACATATGAGTGTACTATCTCCATTATTTTTGGCCTTTCTCTCACTACTCAGAAATGTCTTCTTCACATTCTTTCCATGTGCACATCCTTTGCAAATGCCTTCTTTCTTTTCCATTATCTTCGGCATTTTAGAGAATGTTTTTGTTTCCGGTAGTAGTGCTATGTAGTGCACATGTGAAAGCCTCCTATGCCACAGTTCGCTTGGTTCAATTGACTCATGAACCAATGATTTTTCAGGTTGTCCCTTTAGCATGTACAATCCTTTGTCTTCCTCTCAAATCAATGTTTCATAATATATTATCTTCCCTTTGGGCCACATCAGAACTTGACCATCGACAAATGAAACTCTCATACCCATTGCATCTAATCCAGAGAGGGAGATAAGATTCTTCTTCAATCCTGGAACATATATCACATCCTTCATCTTTAATAAATTTCCCGGAGTCTAGCTTGTATGAATATTATCCACTCCCTTTTATGGGGTATTGGTAATCATTCCCAAATTTCACCTTGTGTGGTGACTCATGTTCAGAGATATTAACAAATGATTCCTTGTATCCCATCATGTGTTTAGAATCTCCACTATCCACAAGCCAATCATTTCTTCTGTGTGAGATAGTTCCAGAAAGTGTTGATATTAGCACATACTCTTCATTTGAATCATCCTTCTCTCTTCTAAATTTTTTTTTGTTGTTTCATTGTCTTTGACAATATGAGCATGGTGTCTATTTTTCCTGATGGGACACTCTCTTGCAAAATGTCCCTTTTCATCACAAGTATAGCATCAAACAATGGAAGGATCTCTCTTGGCCTTGTTTTTTTTCTTGTCCTTCTTCTTGTTATTATGAAATTTCTCCTTCTTCTCCTTCTTCTTGAAGTTCTTCCTAGTGTGAACTGTGAGAGCTTGATATTCAGTTGATCCCATCTTCTCTTCTCTTGTCACAAGTCTAGCTTCTTCTTGTGCACATTCTTCTCAAAGTTTGTTGAAAGAGATCAACCTCATTCTTGCACATATTCCTTTAATTAATGAGTCCCATGATCTAGGGATACTATTCAAGGTAGTCATTACAATTTCTCCTTCTTCGACAATCTCTTGAACTGCTTCAAGTTGTTCTTTGATTTGACCAACCCTTGTGAACTAATACTATCATAGTTTCAGAGTTTTGTATCTTCACATTATTCAACTAGTTCCTCAAAGTCATCTTCTGGTTGATGGTATTACCTTCCAACATATTGTTAAAGCATCATATACTTCCTTCTATGTATTGAATGAAGACACACGGGGGATGAGGTGATCCTTAATATAATTTGAAATGATTCTCTTGGCATTATCCATTCTCCTCTTATGAGCAACCTTAGAATCATCTTACTCTAGTTTTGGAACATATTCAATGATGTAATGATCCAAATTTTTTTCTTCAAGCATCATGGAAATTATGTACTTCCATGCTCGGAAGTTATCATCCTCTCCAAGCATGACCTCAAGATAAGTATGGTGTGTCATGTTTTCAAATTATAACTTCCAATGGAAATAGAAATTTTTTTATATCTTACCGATTTGAGGTGTCCGACCTTGTTTGGGAACTGGTCGACCTAGGGTTAGTCAGAGAAAACCTAATTTTACAAAATTGGAGTTTGGGAATTCTTGTTTGGATAGAATGATGCACCTCCTAGAGCCGAGTTGCTCAGTAGGGTCACTTTATGAATACTGAGGTGGGAATCCTATGAAACTTGATGCCCTAGTTTCTCCCAACACTAGTGACAAGGTCAGAATAAAAAATTCTTGAAATATGAAATAGCTTCCACCAAAGAATGCACCCTAATGAGGCGGGTTATCCTAGCCCTCTTTTCTTGATGATCTTTGGAGAGAACACCTTAAACTAGGAAGCCCTAGTTTTTGTTGTTGCACAATGCCTTCTTTCACATAGGCTATGATACCATGTTATTTTTTATTAGATCTTATTAGGTTAATTAGGATATTTTTTCTGAAATAGTAAAAAGTATAACAAGATGCATAAGATATAACAGATACACAAGACACAAATATTTTCACTAGGGAAACAATAAAGGAGAAAACCCCACAAACTTCCTCAGAATAGTATAGTCACAAAGACTACATCATAATATGATCAAACCAAATAATAAGAAGTATTCAATAGCTATCTATCTCTCCTCCCTTGTCTCTCTCTCTCTCTCTCATGCAAACTTGAGTGAGGTGAGGTGTGTATAAATGAGGGAGAGCGCCTCCCTATTTATACCCTTCAAGGGACTGACCTTTTACATGACTGGGGATGACTTGTTCCCCTAATAGAGCCAAATTCTCCTAGAGATACTCCAAATACACATTACATGATGTTACACTAGGGACTATTTCCCCGACTTACAATGGAGGTTGTACCTCAATGTATAGACACAATAAATACATCCCGCAAGGAGGAAAAAACATCTACAATGGGGGTACACCAACATACAATGATAATATACATCAGAATATCTTCCCGAAGTTACAAATACATCAAAAACCTCTATCCTTCTTTTAAGTAGGGCATACTCAAAATTTAAAGTGAAAAATATGCACTTGCATACTTGCATGGTTTTATATTCATTTTTTTCACCTTACACATCCCCCTAAATGTACAAGATAAAATAAAGTGCTAGTATAAGTTAAAATATTTAGAAAGGTGTGATAGGTTAGAGACGTGTTCCAACATATTTAAACATAGGAGTTGTCATTTACTGCCTACACTGCATCTCGAGGATCATGTGGTTCTTCCATGTACTCGTTGGTATATCAAACGACCTTTCACGTACCCTTTAGGTATATAGAGAGGTACTTCACGTACTCGATGGTATATAGGAATTTCCCTTTCATACAGTTGTGCATTAGACCACACTACTACGGAGTTGAGATCCCATGTACCTTGATTATATAGAGAGACACTTTTAGGGATCCTAATACCATCTAATAAAATCCCTTTGGTCATCATATGGCCACAATACATCAAGAACAACAATCCAGGATATTACAACACACATACAGTCCAGGTAATCACGTATTCAAGCAAGGGTATGGTCCCAATACTCCTTGTCACACTCTACTATTGGATCCTATTGTATATATCAAGTTGTGATGATCTGACAAATCCTTTGAGGGTCCAGACCTTCAATCCACTCCTGTCACAGATTTTGCTTGTTGTCTTTGTTTGATTAGAGCTTGTTTTGTTTGGTTAGTTAGAAGCTTATTTTTGGGAATAGATTAACCTATTAACATGGTTGATTTCCCTTGGAGACAGTCCCATCATATACAAGGATTATCACCTGAGTATCCTTTGAATCCTATGACTTGATCTTCAATGGAACAAGAGATGGATATTAAATATGAAGCAGGAAGTGCATCTATTCCTGAACTAGAAGGAGTTCATGTTACAAAAGAGGGGGGTGAGTTCTCTCCCCCTTCTAATGTTCCTATTACTGATTATTCAGTACCACCTATAATGGAACAACCCTCATCCCAAGACCCATCTTTTTCCATACATACCCTTACAGGTTCTATGTTCAACTAAGTTCCACCCCGATGATCCATTTTCTACTATGTTTGGTCCAACTTCTTCGTTCTGGGGAACCACTTTAGGAAAATCTATCTCTATATTTGGTTCTACTAGTGCCACTAATGTCTCCTCAATGGAGCTAAACCCTAACCCTAGAAGGGGTTTCCCTTATCTTCTAACAAGTGATATCCTTGGTAGATATTTAAACATCCCTTATAGTTCGATTTTGGATAATACTCCAACGGTCACTAGAATCACCACTCATGTGGGGATTTTGCAGTCTACTCCAAATCCAACCCCAAATTCTTCATTAACAAATTTTCCTATTCCTTCCATGAGTTTTCCAAATGTTGGAAGTCAATCTTTTCCTTCAGCATACTACGCAACTAGAGGTGCTTATGTACCCATTTTATATAACATTTCAAGACCCATACCTCCAGTTGTAGGATCTAGTGGAACCACCTACATACTCTTAGGTTCAACCACAACATCCCAATATTGTTAACCAATACTACAATGGGGTGCAGTATAATAACCCTCTGTATGTGTCTTACCTAGTAGGAATTACCAACCAATGGACACAACCTGCTTATGGACCTCAATCCGGGCCTAAAACTGGGTCAACCTTTTGTAGGGAAAAATAGTCCCAATTACCAACAATATGTGGGTTAGCATGGCCAACCTTATCCTACCTATGGTCCTATCGGGATTTCCATGTGTTATCAATATTATAATTTTCCATAGCTCAATAGGAAACTCCCCTTTTTGGAAACACTAGATTTTCCAGAATTGTCCAAGTTAATCAATGATCCCATTGTACATGACCCTTTTTGGCTGACTATTTTGGTAAAGTTACCATCAGACATTATGAAGTTTGATGGAAATCAAGGAAAAGATCCTAAAAATTGTTAGTGATTGAGCAAAATATGAAGAAACTAAAACTTTAAACTTTAATCCACAATAATAGTGCATATAAATCTCATCAATAATCCAAAGATATAAACCCAACCATAGAACACAGGATATACCCTGGGAAAACCATCCATTGATTCAGAGGATGAAAAACCCAACAAATGATATTAGAGTATGATTGATAAGTAGCAGAGAATGATTACAACAAAATAACATATTTCTTTCACCGAGAGCACCGGAGAGTGGATATCAAATGGAACACCATATATAAATTTCCAAGTGCATAGCACTTTAATAACAAGTCAAATTAGGTTTTACAACAAAAATATAATGGTTGCATGTATTAGCAACTTGTTAACACTTAGAACACCGATCCATATTCAATCATGCACCCCCCATTGATTTGGTTCCAAGCTGTCACTCCATAATTATCTCCCATAAGAAGATATGTGCCTTCCATTAATTAACTAACTCTAACTGAGTGTACTAATTTGAACTGAATGGAACTACATGCAACTAAATGGAACTGAGTGTAACTATATTCAACTAAGTGTAACTGAACTAAACTGAATGTAACTAAACAAAACTGAATGTAACTAAACAAAATTGAATTTAACTAAACAAAACTGAATGTAACTAAACATAATTGAATGTAACTGAACATAATTGAATGTAACTAAATAGAACTGAATGTAATTGAATAGTAACTAAATGTAACTGAACTGAACTGAATGTAACTGAACAGAAATGAATGCTTATCCATTAGTGTTTATTTCCAACAATAACACGCATAAATTAAGGAGTTGATTCCTTAATTAACTGAACTTGTTTACCATAACTAATACTCAACTGATATCTAATCAATTCAAGTTTACTTGGTGTAAACATATGCAATTCTAATTCTCTCTCTATCTCTGTGCTTATATTAAATATCTCTACATGGTCCATATGTGTTTTCATTAAATAATCATCTTTATCATATCATACTTATAAGATCATTTCCAAACCTATGATCATAATTATTGCCCCAAATCATATAGTCACATGCTAAAGTCAACCACACTAGGGGTAGCTAATCCCTAAAGGAGACTTGTAGCACCTGTTGACCATGACTAGACATAAATCATATAGTATGTCTACTTCACATAGTAAAGTACACCACCTCACAACATGAGGATATTTTTAGAACTTGATATTACTCACAAGTCTACTGTATTGATATTACTCATAAGATTTACTGACTTGATATTACTCACAAGTCTATTGTCTTGATATTAATCACAAGACTCAACTTGATATTACTCACAAGATTTACAACATCACCACCTCAATCATATGAACATATTTGTAGGACTTGATATTACTCACAAGTCTACTGTCTTGATATTACTCACAAGCTTTACAACATCACCACCTCAATCATATGAGGATATTTGTAGGACTTGACATTACTCACAAGTCTAATGTCTTGATATTACTCACAATACTAGAGAATGAGTCCTAATGCTGTAATATCAACACTCCTTCTTAGCAAGGGAGACATTTTCTGCCATACCAATATTATCTCATAAGTGTTTAAAATTCGTCACAAACATATGCTTGTCACAAATTTTCAATCTACTCATCAATACCTATGTACTGGAACTCATGACCATGACTTCAATGAAGTAAAACTTAAACTCGAATGTTTTTTATCATAAAACACATATAGGGTTTTCGAGAAAGATTGACTATTAACACCTAATGACTGTAGGCTCAAGTATTTCACCCTAGTAGGTAGCTTCTTAAGCTACACTACTCATCAGTATGTAGTACTATCCACAAAACACATTTTGCTTCTGTAGTACTCTTAGATATACATCGTGCTCCTGTAGTACTAGCCTCAAATTACATCGCTTATCTCAGGCTAAAAAAATAGCTGGATAGCACAATCAAATAATAGGTCTACCATGTATAAAATACAATAAAGAGCCTATTCTAATGTACCTCAAATGTACTCAAACATATTCTTAGTAGTAAGCATAAAATACAACAGGTCTTCTCAAAGACCAACCAACTACTTCCACAAAGTAGCATCATCTAGATCCAATCCAGAATAAAGTTTCTCTAAACTAGAAACCATGTATTTTTAAATCCATCACATACAACATTATGAAACAAATGTGTAATAACATGCATAAATAAAGATCCATCTTTTATTTCACTCTTGAACATTTGTTGACTTCTTGAATCTTCTGTTATCTGGAGAAGTTCTTTGTGAATATGCCATCTTTGTGATGTTCTTCAAGTCGTGATCATTATTTCTCAGTGATCCTTCTCTTTATATTTGTAGCACCCCAACTACCTCTCCAAGAGGTTTTGACTATTCTCTATCAATCCAAGATATAAATAGTCTCCGATACTTTTGACCTTGTCTCTTCTCACGTGGATTCGTTGTACAATTTACCACATCCCTTGTATTTCTAAGTCATTTACGATGTCTAACTAGTGGGGACTTTATCTGTGCCACCTATGAAGACACATTAATACTCCCTCTTCAACTAGAGGAGTTCTTATGTACTATACCAAGCTTGTCCCAAACATAGTATTAGTAAGAATGCTGACAATGATGCTCATCTATGGATATGTACCATGTCTAGAATATAACTGATGACAACCCTCAAAATATTTACTTATTTTCAACATGCTCTATCTAGAGGAACACATGTGATCTTCCTTAATCACTATATTAGTCATATTTCATATATCATTAAATCATTATTTCACTGATCAAGACATATATGAGTCCCCATACTCTCGTACCAAGTAGGTACCACAACACATGTTTTGTACATGTCTATGTACGAACTACAAAGAACATAAAATATATTGGGACCTATAACTAACTAAATACATCTTCAACCGACTTGACATCATCCAAATATGAAATAAGAATTATGAAATTTCATATGTCTGGCCATGGATTTGTAGTCCATCATCCTAAAACTATTGAGGCTCTTTTACGGCACATTTTCCTTAACTGAGGAATATATTTGTCTGTTGGATGCCACACAACTAATCATCAAAATCATAACAATATTCTTGAATACATTTATCATATTCCTTCTGAATATGAGCATCATGCATATCTCCTTTTCACATGAGGTACATCAACCAGTTATACTGGTTCTTTGGCAGCTAGCGAGACTAGCAACTCCCTCTGACCATGTAAATGTGAGAATCATAATCCGAGTCCTCCATCATGGATATTTACTCTCATTTCTATATGAATCTTTTATTTGACACTTGAATTTAAATAAGATAGAATGTCTTCAAGAGTATTTACATCTATCAGAATAGAATTAAGCCATCTATTTTGTCTACTTCCCAAGAGACATAGGAACCTCCCAAATTGTTCTCTCTTAGGATCAACCACTAGAATGACTCTGCATTCATGTCCTTATTTAATTTTAGGTAAGGCCATATGAATTTTCCCTACAAGACAAATTATTCTAATGGTTAGAACCATTTCATACTCATGAATATTATTAACATAAAATACTCTCAATATACTGATAATGATTTGCATAGTTATGTACAGATATTGATTAACTGATTTATCATAACCCATTATAATCTTATGTACTGATATGGAGCCCTATATCAGTCCTATATCAGTAAAAAAAATCATGTTATGAAAGAAATATACAACCCCATTTTCATATCTCATGAGGTAAACATGAAGCTTTCTATCTAACCAATAATGTTGTCTTATGTTCACAGCTTATGAAATAATCATGCTGCCCTAAATCTCATGTCTTATGAATTATTTTTCATCCTTATATCAGTCCTACATAAGTATTATATCAATATTTATATCATCTCTCAAAATTTGGACTCGTGAGTTTGATAACATTCCAATAAAGATATGAACAAAAATGTATATGCTAAACACAATTCAAAGTTCAGGAATACAGATTGTAATAAAACAAAATCTGATTTTATAAAAACGTATGATAATTAAATAATCATGCAACCCAACATTCATCAACCATGTCCAACATTCATATCTCATGAATCAATCATGCAGCTGTATATTTATGAAACAAGCATGCAACTCTATATTCATATCTTTATGAAACAATCATGCATCCTCTATATTCATATTTTATAAAATAATCATGCATGCTCTATATTCATAGTTTATGAACAATCATGTATCCTCTATATTCATATTTTATAAAATAATCACGCATGCTCTATATTCATATCCTATGAACAATCATGTATTCTCTATATTCATATTTTATAAAATAATCATGCATGCTCTATATTCATATCTTATGAACAATCATGCATCCTCTATATGGCTATAATGAAAACATTCAAAAGCATATAGATATAAATAACATATAATAAAAAATTTGGGTACTTATATTTTTATTGTTTTGCATGCTCCCTCTTGATCTTTGCTTCCTTGTGGATATTAGTGTACTCCCTCAGTCTTGATCTCTTTGCAAATTTGAGTGCATGCAAGAGGTAGCGAATCTCTACATGGAGAAACTGGATCCCATGCAACCTAAAGTGAATGTTCTTCTTTCAAAGAAAACTTCTTCCAATGATCATCCTATTCTTTGGATGATATCTCAACTCTATGATGATCTCATTATACACAAGACCCATTGAATAATGATAATATCCAACTTACAACTCTTGGGTTTTGTTCCATCAATTGGTCCACCTTGGGAAATCCCCCAATGGGCTAATAGGGCCAATTCATTCCATGATATCATGAGAGACCATATCGACAAAGGAGAATATCTACAAGTAACACCTTATGGGATGGGGACAAACTCAATCAATAAACTATGAAAATGATTTTTTTACTATGCATGATTCTTGATTGGCATGGTACCATCTTAAGAAGGACAAAGTGCTTGATATTGGAATTGTGATCTTGAAGTAGGAAGACATGTTGGAGTTTTTCTTATCGATAGAGTTGTGTGGTTGTACCTCTATGCCTGGGTTGATTTCCTAGTGAGAGTTGGGGAGGAAGTTTAGGTGAACCTTTTGATATGCCTATAGTATATGATTTAGTGTGCTAGACCAAATTTCTTCTTGGGAAAATGAGGCCTAGGTGTTCTAATAAAAAAATTTATTTCCACACAAGTTGAACACCTTAAGAAACCACTCACAAAAATAGATCGCAAATCAACACACTGATGATTTTACATGGTTAAAAACCTCAAATAAGGAAACAGTCCATGGCCTCATCCAAGTAGATACTCAAGGAAGTATATTAATGAAAAAGTAAAAATAACTTACATATGGGTTTCTCACATTCAATCATCAAGTAAATGACCCTCCATGTTCTTTAAATAGGGATCATGGACGAATTGGGTGGTAAGTCATGGATCAATAGCCATTAACATTAATTTGAAGATGAACTATCGAATCAATGTATGTATAAAACATATTTTGATCATCGAATTACATAAGTACAAATGCATACTAATAGATACTAAAGAAACAAATTTTACCTAAATACGCATTAGACCAAGTTGACCTTAGCTAACTCCCAAGTGTCTAAATATCCTAACATCCCCCCTTAAGAACAACTTGGGATAGGGATGAAGGATTTACAAAGGTTACACCATAGGAGAAGGAATGAGGCATTAAATGCTAGCCTCCCTTCATGACAAATTCTTGAACTCTTAACATAGATTGAATTTTAGAAAGCTTCACTTTTGGAAGAGACTGTGTGAATATGTTTGAAAATTGATCATATATAGGGAAAAACAGAACTTCAAGAATGAAATAATGAATAATATTTATGAAAAAGTGCATATGTATCTCAATGTGTTTGTTCTGATAATGTTGAACTAGACATTTGGCAAGACTGATGACAATCTGATTGTCAATCCAAGGGGTAGTCAGATGGTTTTGTTGGAATCCAAACTTTGGAAGGATCTATCAAAACAACAATGATTCTTGAATTGCATTATTGTGCTTACACACATGCCTCATTAATTTTCATGGGTTTAAAGAGAATCACTTTCCTCCATAAATTTATATTTAGATACCCCAAATATATGGTGAGTACCTCTCTTTTCTTGGTATATATATCCAACGTAATGACCATTTTTTTGAACTAGGTAGTGTACTGTTGCACACTGTCCCCTTGATTCTATTGGAGTTCGTGGAAATAGGTCCATTAGTCCTCTTTGTACCAAATATGGAAGAACTAAAAATTAATGAGGGTTTTAAACAACTCCCACTTAGTTACTGGGAAATCCCTCCAACCTAAGAGTCTCGGTGTGACTTTCCCACTAAGTTTGAGAATGTCCCTCTACCTTAAGTTGAGAACATGAAATATTTTTCTGAAATTATAGGTTATGAAAATTGAAAATGGAAGTGAGACTCAGGATATAGAAAGCTCATTTTGGCTATGATGATCTAGCCTTGGATCTCTATTTTTGAATGTAATTACAACACAACTTTTTGTAATATAAATTTGCCTTATATTCCTGAAAAAAACATTTCTTAATAGATGTGTGAGAATCCTTGCTTTATTATCACAAATTAAATGTAGATTGGATTGCGAATAATAGCTTGCACCTGTACCAATCCCTTCATCAAATTAATAATAAGAATAGAGTCACTCAACAAATGAATCTTGTGAACTCTTTTTCTGACAACCTAAGCTAATATCAATTTTAGAGATAGAAATTTTGCTTTGTTGTTGGCACCCTCCCAATCTGTGCCATTAACTTTATAAAATGTGAGTTTAAGAAATTTAGAATACCACCCGTGCCTCCCACAAAATGTTCCCCTTGGGTTGTCCCATCGAGATAATACCATGGTACAAATTTTTCAATAAGTTATGGGACCACCAGTCTCTTTCCTTTCACTAATGAAATTTTTTAAAGCTTTCTATAGTTCTTAGGCTTTGCGTTGCTATCAATTGTGAGACATTAAAATTTTTTTCTCAATTTTATTAGTACTGACACCCACTTGGGCGTCATGTCATGATTGACAGTACAATATATATAGTATGCCTTGGGGAGGTTTGATCCTAAGTGAGGAGAGACATAGTCTACCATGAGACGTTAAACGTACCATCAAATAGTTCACCATTATTTTACAACTGCACCCCCTAGGTATATAGTAAAGGTAAGTCTCTATACTTTTTCAATTTTATTTCTCACACACAAATTTTAAGCAGACATTGATAAAGACCCCAACTCATAAGCCTTCGATACAAATACCTATTTCTAATTCTACCCATACAACAATAACAAAAATCACTCTATATACAAACACCATGTGATTTATTTGCTTACCTTACATATTGGGCACCTTCTAGATTTTTCTCTACATATAATCCCAAATAAGAACTATATTACTGAGCATTAGACACATAAAAATACTAATCTTCATCAAGAACTTGAATTTCCAAATTATTGACTACCACCAACACAAATCCTACTCAACCTTTGCTTCCCTTAAGATTTTGCAACACAATTCCTAGACTAGGTTGTATCACAATTTGTCTAATAGTAGTAAAAAAAATAGGTATGAATTCTAAAAAGGCTAGGGACATTGTACTCTGGTACTTGTACTTGTATTGAGCGCTCCAACTCTTGTTGGTTAGATAAATCCTAGACAAAAAGGGGGACCAACGATGGGGAATAGTGGGGTTGAACATGATAACCATGACATAAACATACAAAAAAACCACACTTACGAAACCCTGTTAATGTTTCTTTTTTCAATCCTTTCTCAATTGGCCTTAGTCAATAAAAGCTATGCCAATATTGTGAACTTTAGGAAATCGATGTTTTTGATGTAATTATTGGGAGAAAGATCAAGAACTGTGTGCATGAGGCTCCTGAATTGATAGGTTCATGCCATAGTTTCCACAAAACATGTTTACTATTTGTTTCTCTCCCTCCTCTAGTGAAATTTGCAGTCAGCACTGGCCTGCACTCAGCAGATCACTTCCTTCTTTCCAGTGCTCCCCTCCTCTAGGGGATTCTAGAGATCGACAAGGGACGACACTGCTTCTGACCATAGACTACCTCTACATCCTCCCAACCCCATCAATGTTTCTAGTATCAACCCCATCCCAACACTTACTTATATGCATCCAAATCGCAACAATAGACTCCCCATTCCCAACCTTGACACACTACCCATTATAACTCCCCTTCTAGTTCTTATAGTTCTTTCAGACATATTTCTATTTCAAGTTTTCCTCATTCGGCTTTGGATATTAGGAGAGACACTTCCAGTGTGTACCATGACATGCTCACTATTTTTGGATCATAGATCCCATATCCACTCTCCTTGTATATTTATTTCCCTATTTAGACAATGCGTTACGACCTAGGAGTTGACATATAGCCCATAAGCCATAAATGAAAATATTGTTGATGATGACTTCGATGTAAAACATGGCACAACACAAATGCATTACCCCTCTATGTTAGGAGCTAACAAGGCCAAAATTACATGATGGGAGAGTTGCAGGCCCCATCGAGGAATAGAGTGAGAGAGGGTTGATCTTGTAAAGAAGAAACCTTAGATAGTTCTTCACATTCCCTATATCCAATAACCAATAGGGAGGTTGACTGCTAGTTTGATGTCGTCTTGGATGATATGTCTGCTTCTTGATTGTGTTCTCTCTTGACATGAAAAAAATAGCTAGATTGTAATACATATTTTGACTCCATCATTCTCTAAATACCCCCCAAGAGGTTCTAATTTCAATAAGCGATAGATCTTTCTAGATTGAATACAACCTAGTTTTAGTTTCCATACGTTTGAAGGTATCTAACACATTGCTCCAATACAAAAAACATCAAGATCGTTGCAAAACTAAAATCTACTATGTTGTTCATATAATAACATCAAAAATACATTAAAAATAATTTATATGAATTAAATAAAAGTATAATTATGTCTACTCACTAACACCTAGATTATATCACTAAAATCTAAATTACATTGGATAACACCACTAAAAAAACCAAAAGGTTTGTCCATTCACACCACTAAATTTGAAATTACACTTATATTCGCATGCTTCTTTACTTGACCATAGTACCTTAAATATATATTAATATTATATATTTATAAATTAAACCAACAAAAATACACACACACACACATATATATATATAGAGAGAGAGAGAGATAATAGAAACCATCAAGAAAAAAACAAAAATATGCATTTGAGAGGCTGTTATACACCAGAATGGCACCTCTCCGTCCGAGTGCCGAATTTCCTTATGCCGGCGCGCAAAAGGACACTTATGGATTGAGGTTTGCCTAGAATACTATAGCTTGGCTTATTATGGAATACATCTCTGCCTTCATCTCTGCCTGTGACCACTTTCCCATGATTTCGTTGCATGTCGGCACTTCATGAAAGTCACTGAAAAAACACCTATCTTGGAGGACCCGTATCTTGAGTTCTGTAACTCCGTTTGACCTCATTTCTATGCCGTTGGAAAGGTATTTCAGTTAGCTAAAACTTTCTAGAAGACACCAAAGTCTGAAAATGCCCAGAAATACACTAAAAATGCGTTTTTTGTACATTCGTGATTTTCCTTAAGAAAAACCCACGAATGTGCCTCTTAGCATTTAAAACATTAAAACATGAGTTAATTGGAGATTAGTTGATTCATTTAACTTAATTTCCTTAAATGATGTAACTTCTCCAACCTTCAAAACTACCTTATTTCCCCCATATAAATAGAGGTAGGGAGGTCCATGAGAGGGGACTTGGAATTTCTGCATTGTTATGCTGGAGGAATCGGGATTCTCTTTGCCCACACCTTTGCCCTGGAGGTCTTCCCATTGTGTTGCAGAGCTTGGAGGCTGAGTTATTTGGAGAAGAGAAGCAGCAGAACCAGATCAAAGTTTCGTGAGGTACCAAACTTGAAGAGAAGGTATATTTGTACTTGTTTTCAAGATTAATAAAGATGTGATGTCCTTCTTCTTCCCAAATCATTGTTCAATGTGTGATTGAATCTCTGTTTATGATCATGTGATGATGTTAATAAGATTGTTATTTCAGATTTATTTGATTATCATTTCTTTATATGTGGTCATAATGGTTTGAGGAAGGTATAACTTGTTTTGCAGGTCTCTTGGAGCGAGAGGAGCAAGAAGAGGATTAAAGAGAAAGCTTGGACCAGCCTTCAGTTAATAAGGTGTGGAGCTTTCTTATCTCTGAAACTTGCTGTTATATATGCTTGCTGAACATTGTGCATCTCTCTTTCAACCCCAGTACGTTGATGGCCTCTTAAACCGTAGCCATAGGACACTTTCCTTTACAACAGAACTCATGCACCTGCACCTGCAGAGGACCTTAAAAGACCTACCCAACATCCTAGAAACAGAAGAAAAATCCCAAAAAGAGGAAAAACACTGTTTATAGGAGCATTCGCGACTGTCTATAAGGGCAACCAGTGAATCATGCGCGACTGTCTAGTGCAGCAACCCGCGCATATAAGACTGTATGTGTGACTGTTTAGAACAACAACCCGCGCATAGGTATCAAAATCCCAAAAAGAGGTCAGAAACCACCCAAACAAGGCAGGGGAAGTGTGTAATCAAACTGGAAAGGTGTTCCTAAGTGGCAAGAGGGACCTGAAACAATGCAAAAGCTGAAAGAAACCAAGAGAAAAACCCCAAACAGACAAGGCTATCCCCAACGGAGTCGCCAGTTCTGTTGTAAAGGAAAGTATCCTATGGCTAGGGTTTAAGAGGCCATCAATGTACTGGGGTTGAAAGAGAGATGCACAATGTTCAGCAAGCATATAACAACAAGTTTCAGAGATGAGAAAGATCCACACCTGATTAACTGAAGGCTGGTCCAAGCTTTCTCTTCAATCCTCTTCTTGCTCTTCTCCCTCCAAGAGACCTGCAAAACAAGTTATACCTTCCTCAAACCATTATGACCACATATAAGACAATGATAATCAAATAAACATAAACAAATGATCTGAATAACATCATCATATGATCAGAAACAGAGATTCAATCACACATTGAACAATGATTTGGGAAGAAGAAGGACATCACATCTTTATTAATCTTGAAAACAAGTACAAGTATACCTTCTCTTCAAGTTGGCACCTCACGAAAACTTGATCTGATTCTGCTGCTTCTCTTCTCCAAATAACTCAGCCTCCAAGCTCTGCAACACAAGGGGAAGACCTCCAGGGCAAAGGTGTGGGCAAAGAGAGTCCCGATTCCTCCAGCATAACAATGCAGAAATTCCAAGTCCCCTCTCATGGACCTCCCTACCTCTATTTATATGGGGGAAATAAGGTAGTTTTGAAGGTTGGAGAAGTTACATCAGTTAAGGAAATTAAGTTAAATGAATCAACTAATCTCCAATTAACTCATGTTTTAATGTTTTAAATGCTAAGAGGCACATTCGTGGGTTTTTCTTAAGGAAAATCGTGAATGTACAAAAAACGCATTTTTAGGGTATTTTTGGGCATTTTCAGACTTTGGTGTCTTCTGGAAAGTTTTATCTAACTGAAATACCTTTCCAACGGCATAGAAATGAGGTCAAACGGAGTTATAGAACTCAAGATATGGGTCCTCCAAGATAGGTGTTTTTTCAGTGACTTTCATGAAGTGCCGACATGCGACGAAATCATGGGAAAGTGGTCACAGGCAGAGATGAAGGAAGAGATGTATTCCATAATAAGACAAGCTATAGTATTATAGGCAAACCTCAATCCATAAGTTTCCTTTTGCATGCCGACATAAGGAAAGTCGGCACTCGGACGGAGAGGTGCCATTCTGGTGTATAACAGATGCCCCCTAATGTGTGAGGTTAGAGAGGAAAACGATAGCCGAAATACATTATAAAGGAAACAGCTGAGTATGGAGAGAGCAGAGAAACCAAGATCGAAAGGCTCGAGTGAAGGTACCTGTAAGAGAGATAAATGTCAGAAAAACTGATCTCTGGAACATACACGTCCATATACAAAACATCGCCATAAAGATACAGGCGGATCCCACATATGTATAACTGATGAAACTATCATGGTCGCTCAATATGCAAAAAGGCACCATATCAAATCTAAAGGATTCATGGCCACAAATGAAAAAGGTGGATCCATACTCAACAATCGATCATAGCCACAAAAATACAAGGTGGATCTATGTCTCAGCAAAATGTCATATAAAGCATAACAAGGTCTTGCGCAACTCAGGCAATAGAAAAATATGACAATGCTACTGTCAGCCCAAGGTCTTCATTCCAAAATCGCCCAAAAAAGGTACGAATCCTAACCATGCGAATAAAGGAGCTGAAGTCGAACATGGAGGAAGCCATTTGATTACCGGTCAATAATGAAAACCGTTAACAAACACGAGGGAAACCACCATTAATGAAAATGGTCCCCAAGGTACCTAGTACATTCTAACAAGTGTGATTACAAGGACTTGAAGTCGAACACTTGAAGAATCTATCGAGTAGGAGACAATAAGGTATCCCCACTACCCAATAGCGAGGGAAATTTCCATTGAGGACAACAATTCCCAAGGTACTATCATAAAACTCTAAATCTCGTTCCCAGAGCAAGATGTGTTGCAGTCGATAGGAAGAGATCCGTTGGAAGGAAGGCATTAAGGCATCCTTCATCATCCAACACGAGGTAAGTCAAAGACTAATTGGATCTAGAATTGGTACTGAATTTCACAAAAAGGACCGCTGAAGACATGATGTAATGAACTGACACCAGTGAATGGCCGACACAAAAGGTCAAGGCAACTGCAGAATGGCCGACAAAGGTTTAATCCTTGAACAGTGAGCACGACACAAAAGTGAATTAGGTAGCTTTTGACACGAAATAAGACCAATGAAACAAATCTATAATGTAGGAGACATTGACAAATTCCCCATATAATTGGAAAAGAGACCAACTGGAGGAGTAAGAAAACTCTGAATCAGGATAAGGTCAAAAGACTAAGACCCAACTGTTGATAGACTCAAA
>LPNX010997021.1:44362-88500 GCA_001517045.1 Pseudotsuga menziesii | reverse complement strand
TCATGAACAAAATCCCTCATAGAGACACTGACAAGCTCTTTGCTATTCACAAATTCCTAAAAATATTTTTAAATACATCAAGTCGAATTCACATGGAGACAATTTTTCGAGGGCTCTACTCTGACTGGTGTTGGATTTTCTTTGATTGGGACTGTGGCAATCTAGTCAAGTGTATGAGTTAGCCCCAATAAACCTCACAGTACAAATCCAAGTGTTTCCAGTTTTGTGTTTATGAGATTATTTCATTTTCAGCAGACTTGGATTCAAACTAAACTACCTAACTAAAAGTTGTACAAATGCAATTTATAAATCTTTTTTAGAAGGATTGGCATATATTACCAGCTTCAGTTAGAGAGATTCCTTTCCTTCATCTTCCAAGTTAGATTGTGGAACCTTAAATTATCAATGTGTTTCTTTCCTCAAAATAGAATTAGATAAATCGGATAGATTATGAAAGTGACATTGTTAGTTAATAAGCTCAAAGCATTGTCCTCTGCTTCACATTTGGTTGTCATATTTATGAATACGTATCTTGTAGATTAATTTGTTAGTTGTTCATCATGATATTTTATAATTGAATTTATTTAAATTTTGAAGCAAAATCTTTGACAGCCTGTCCGTAAGGCCCTACTATGATCCGATCTTACTTTAATGTGTCCATATTTGTATGTGCACGGTGCGATAATGGGTCCACTAATCCTTACTTTCATGATGGCATTGAAAAATTTATATGGTGAATTTGTGTTGGCTTCTCTGAAGGGAACGGATAGCTAATTATGTGGGAAGAAATCACTGATCCTGTATGATTTATTTATTCATTGATTTATATTGTAAGCATTGATCCCTCTATCCTGCAGCCTATTCTTATCAGTATGTCTGAGATTTCAGCCTATTCTTATCAGTATGTCCCAGATTTTATCCCCCTTGATCTTGCTTCTATTGTTCACTGGCCAGTCGTGTTGTGAAGGATGTCAAAGTCTCTTGATTGTGTATTGGCCATTCCTGTTGTAATTGGTACTTTGGCTGAAAGAGTTGTATGAATTCGGGTCAAAGGTCCAGTATGGCCCTTGATTTATGGACAGATTCTTATTTATAACTAGTTAAATATGCCAAATGTCAGGAAAGAGTGCTTTGATATCAATTAGCCAACAGAAAACAGCCTTTGCATGGAAGGAAAGAGTTCTTTGATCTCAGTTATCCAGTAAAAAACAGTTTTTGCATGGATGGACTGGGGGCCTAAAATTTTAGATCTTGTATTTATAAATTTTGAAGTCTTTAGTGTTACTGATTATCGATTAGTAGGTGCTTCATCCTTTTAGCCTTTCACCATTCATTTTAAAGCAATGCTCAAATAATCTGAAGCAAGTGAAGTCGTCTAGTAGAGCGCGGTTTTCTTCAAAGAGTGCATGATTTGTGTTGTATAATATTCCTTAATTGTATCAATTCATATTTATCTTAATAGAAGTCTGAAAATATGATTTAAATCCTTGTTACAGTCGAATATTTTGAAACATTTACCTAAAGATGGTAAAATTCCGTAATGATTGTCCATATGTCAGTTCACAATTATAAACTGTAATGATTGTCCATATGTCAGTTCACAATTCATTTATGCCCAACAGCCTGAAAATATGGGTGAGTTCAGTGTTATATTCTTCGTAGTATTTACTATTTAGAGATATTGTCAAGGATATGGCCCCTAAACTATATCATAGCTTAAGTTATGGCTTCTGACGGGTTTATGGGTATGATCCCATTCTTTGTATTTGGTATCGGGGTCCTAGCTTTTGCATTATCCATAATTGATGTTATTATACCACTATGTGTCTTCAGCATGCTGTGCAATTATATTTAACATGGCTGGAAGTAATACTGAGATGTCATGTGATGGTGATGGGTAGTCAAGGTCAGTGGGACCATGGAAAGATGGGTTAAAATAAGTTTATTATTCTATTATTAACTTATTATCGATAGTTGTGTTGGAGTGAGACATGGAAGGCTCTTTAGGTAGACACCTCGTATTCTCAATGGTTTTCATAGTGTTCAGAGATTTAATTCACAAGTTAAAATATAGAGATGGAGTTAGAAATAGAAGGATCTTTAGGTAAACACTTCATATTCTCAATAAATTTTTATTCATTTCAACTGCCATAATAATATTTTGTCATTTCAATTGCTATAATGATATGCTGTTGGTTATTTATTTTTTTGGTATTATTTTCAGGGGTATTCATTTTACCCCATAATGATATGATCTTGGTAACGAGGTGTCATGTGATGACAATGGATATTATGGTTGGTGTAACTTTGGAAATACGAGTTAAAGTATAGTGTATTATTTTATTAGTGCACCATGAGGTTTTATGTGATGACAGCATTTGATAACTTTGGTTCTTAAAATATATATATAAGAACTAGCAAAAAAAAAATTTAATTTTTAAAAAAAAAATTTCCACAAGCGTCGCTTAAGCGACGGTTTCGTCTGTCGCTTTTCCGACGTTTAGTTTATACACGTCGCTTATCCGACGGTTGTAGGTGTCGTATATCCGACGCCTTTAGTTGATAGATGTCGCTTATCCGACGGGTGTAGGTGTCGCATCTCCGACGCCTTTAGTTGATAGATGTCGCTTATCCGACGGGTTTAGGTGTCGCATATCCGACGCCTTTAGTTGATATTCGTCGCTTAAGCGATGGTTATGAAAGCTATTTTCTCAAAAAAAATTTACTACCGTGGAAAATATTCTGTCGCTTAAGCGACACTTTAAATTTAAGCGACGGTTACATAGGTGTCGCTTAAGCGACGGTTAGTTAAGTGTCGGCTAACCGATGACAAGTTTCCGACGCTTAAAAAAAAATCAAAGTGTCGTACATCCGACAGGAAAGTGTCAAAAATCCGACATGACGGCCGTCAGATTTTTGGTCAAAATGTAGTAGTGTCAGACTTAAACCCAATTCAAACTCAAATCATATTTCACTTTCGCAATATTACACATTACAATATAAATTAGAAATTCAATTACCTATACAATTTTATGTTAAGTGGAGATGACAATTTTATTGCATTCTTTCTTTAATAAGACTTAACTAATGAAACCCTAAGAGGCCAAGACATGATTTCCATACATTTCATATTCTATACCATAGAGACAAGAATGTTCCTTTAGGTGCACCAATAGGAAGTGGGAAGACAATATCTACACTTTCCATGCTCCATCTCCTCAATACTCAACTCGACATGAAGGTGGATTAAGATGTTTCTGAAATATCTCGTGCCTTTAGTTTGTAAATTTCCATGATGAACTTCAAACATGTGCCCTATAGAGTTTCCATGCTCCATCTCCTCAATACTCAACTCGACATGAAGGTGGATTAAGATGTTTATGGAATATCTCGTTCTTTTAGTTTGTAAATTTCCATGATGAACTTCAAACATGTGCCCTATACATAGCCATTTTTAGATTACTTTGAGTTTGCACTTGGCTGGAAATGCACTTTATTAACTTTATATTTTTAGGATGTATTAATTTATATAAAATAAAAAATAGCCATTTTTAGATTACTTTGAGTTTGCACTTTGTTAGAAATGTAGTTTATTAAGTTTATATTTTTAAGATGTACTTTATATTTTTAAAACTAGATCAAGATAATAAATTGTAATATCATATTATGTTTTTTTTTAGATAAAAATTACTAAATATAATGTGACTTGTAAAAGTTATTGTTTATGAATATTTATAAATATATTTATTGAAAAAATGGTTTACTTGTATTTAAAAAATGGTATTGAAAAGTTGTTTTTTTAATAATTACAAAATGTATTTCAAATAAAAATATTAGTATAACAGAATTTGAAATAAAATATTAATATAAATTTGTTATAATAGGACTTTTATATCAACCTTAGTTTTTTTTAGTAAAATTAAGAATTAAATATGGAAAAGGATAAAATTTAGATAAATAAAAATTTGACATATTTTTCTTTGGATTATACTTCTAGATTTTAATGATTTATCTAATAGTGGTCTTTGTGTACATAATTTTTTTAACATTAATTTTTACATTTCAAAAATATTAATCAACTCCACATCATAATTATATATGATACTTAATCAACATTTTGAAATAGACCTATAATCATTAAACTAAAATCACTATGATACTCAAACATTAATTTTGGAAGTCATCTTTTTCTCTTATTGATTTTTATCTACCTAAATTAAAATCACAAAACATTCTAAATTAACATATGGACAATTGGATTAAGGATATGGAATTTTAATGGATAATAGATAAATATATTATCCTTTAAAATTTAAAGATCCCCAAATATGAAAAAACATTATTATTATTATTTTATTTAAGGATGTTCATCATGTCTAGCCCACATCCAAGGTTTTAGTTATTCTCTACTTATACTTTGAACTTGAGATCAACTCTCTTAATTTTTATTTAATAAAAAAGGTTACATTATAATAAACTAGGCTTATGTGCTATTTAATTTTAATATTTTTATATAGATTAATTCTAACCAACATTTAAATGTTTTTCATGTTCTTGTTTAAGTTAATTTTTCCTTTATTTTCCAAGGGCAATTGGTGACTAAATATCTATATTAATAAATAAATGAAATTTATCCGAACATAATAAGATCTCAATAACTTCCATAGCACAATCATTGTACACTCATAAATAAATAAATTCTCATCAAAACACAAAGGATCTCACAAGACTTTGATATACTATGTTTTAAAATAAATACACCCAAATCCCGAAATGACCAAAGTGATCAAAGATCCCAATATTAACAAAAATCATATACTTCCATTAACTCATATTAGCTTAGTCCTATGATAATGCAAACTTAGTACAACTAATTATTAGCATAATTTTTTGAATTTAAATCCATGGTTCCATGATAATGTTGTGGAGCTTAGCTACTAGTCAAGAGCATTGGTATGCGTAGTGGACTCAAGCTTGCTTGAATCCATCATGGAATCCTCAAACTTCTCATAATAATGATGCCTCCCACAATCAGATCTATTAATTCATTTGGTTTGAGTGCTTCTATGTCAAACCAGATATCTTTTTGAATCCTTATATATGGAATCCATAGAGGACCCTCTTTCATAAGTTTGTTGTGGATATTTGTCACCAAAACCCACCATGAAACACATACTCACATGTTTCCTACCCAATATTTAGTAGACCAGATTTATGTTACTTTGAGACACTTCAACCTATAAAAAGTTAAAATTAAATGCATGCAATTAGTAATCATTCTCTAAATTGAATTAAATTTTCAACATTCTGAAATTCTATGTTTTTTATGCATCCAAATAACTAAAATGGTATAGGTAGGTGACAAATAATTTATGTAATGAGGCTACCTTTTCTATGATAGCTGGTTTAATCAACGACATAGAATCCGATAGCTAGTTTAATCAACGATACAGAATGTGATAGTTGGTTTAATCAATGACACATAATGGTGTAGGTTAGGTGACAACTAAGTTATGTGATAGCTGGTTTAATCAATGACACAGAATTGTCGAAAATATTAATTATTCACTGATCCATAATCACATCAACCGACTCTGTCAAATTCTGTAGTAGGTCAGAAAGTGTCAGAGAGTTTGACAGGATAAAAAATTCAAATCTCTCATATATAAGACAGTAGAATTTAGTTGTTGAAGCTAAGTTTCTAGGTAGAGAGTAATTATAGTCTTTAATGTTAAGTTGGTTAGTCGGCAGAAATTTTATATATGAAGAAGGAAATTGTAAATCTAAAAATAGAATAGACAAGCAGAATAGAATAGAGAAGAGAAGTGTAGAGAAGAAGAAGAAGAAGAAAAACTCACTGAAGAGTTTGAAGCTCAAGCTTCTGTATTTTTACTAAGTTGTATTTACGGCTGTAAGTTTTGTTATGTTGTCACAAGAAATATAAATCGTTAAGTTTATTGTTTAATGCAAGTTTTTAGTTAGTCGCATATCTTCTCCATATTTACCTGAGTGAATGTTGTTTACATTTACTGTGAGTAAAAGACACTTGAAGAATTCATAATTATTTCATTGTGTAAAAGTTCTAGTTTTACACACACAGGTTCAACACAAATCTTGTTTATTATTTTCTTATATGATATTGTGAGTGAGTCGGAATATAGTTGTGTCGCGTAGTTAATCCAAATGAAAAGTGGTTTTCATATTCCTAAGTCCTTAGACTAGGAAATATAAAGTTGTGAAAACTTGGTCGCACATGAGTTGGTCACAACCTAATTCATGTCACAGTAAAATCTGGTCGAAGCCAAAGTAAAAGTATGTCGAGGTGAAAAGTCTACGCACTTACTCCATGGTAGTAACTATGTCACAGCATGGTAATTCCATCGCGCGGTAATTCTGTCGTGTAATAAATTCTGTTGCAAGTACATTTAGTCGCAAGATTTGGAAAAAATGAAAAGGGGAAAACAAAGGTTGTGTTGCACGCGGTAACTCAAGTTAATTGTTGCGGCCGACGTTTTTCCCAAGATCTAGTATCAGAGCTAGTTTAGGAAAGAAATCTTGTCCTAAAAGGGAAAAAGTAAGTTTCTAAGGAAAGTTAAAAATTAGAAATTAAAATGGCTTCTACTTCAAGGTCAAATATGTCGAGTTTACAAAATCTGATTTTTATAGGAAAGAATTATGAATATTGGCCTCTAACAATGGAGGCTTTGTTCAGAGGTCAAGATGTTTGGGATATTGTTTAGAATGGTTATGCAGAACTAGCAGATCAAGCGACATATAATAATTTCTCACAAGATGAAAAAGATGTGCTGAGAGAACAAAGGAAGAAAGATGTAAAAGCTCTCCTCTACATACATCAAGCCATGCATGAAAGCATACTCCCAAGAGTAGCAATAGCAATTACCACAAAGCAGGCATGGGACACATTGGGGATAGCCTATCAAGGTTTGGACAAGGTAAAGACTCCAAAGCTGCAAATTCTAAGAAGAGATTTTGAATCTCTTTCCATGAAAGATTTAGAGTGAGCAAACTCATTTTATACCAGAGTTGTTGGTTTGATAAATAAATTGAAATCTTATGGAGAAACCATAACAGACCAAAGGGTGGTTGAGAAAATTATCAGAAGATGTTATCCCTAAAGTTGAACCTAGACTACGGGATTCAAGCTTAAGGAAATATTTGTTTGAAAATGTAAAAATCAAATGCAATCAAATTAAAAATACAAGCTGGTATCAAACCAGGGCTAAAGAACCTCACAGTACTAGAAGGCTAGTATTACTTGTTTGTATAGTTTTCAAAGTTTAGGAATGAAATCAAAACATCACACAATTTACAATGAACAGAGCTAGTATATATCACAGATGGGTAAATACAAGTGTTCATAAGAAGATCAAAGCATGTGATAGGCTGGTAAATCAATGAGGGCTGCAAGACAAACTGTAGAAACCATATAACACAAAATACAATACAGCATTCAAGAGTAGGGATTCTATGATCCTGAAAACATGAAGTGAAACTGTTACTGTGTATAAATATATAAAGATAATTGTTTCTCTTGATAAGAATTATAGTAATGGAATATGAATGACCATATACTTAAAAAAATTACCAGAGAAACAATTCATGCATTACAGAAACAAATCATCATCGTACTTCATTCATAAATAGAACCTGTTTGAAGCTGCAAAAATTCCATGCTACATAGATGTTCTTACAAATCATCAAGCATTGCTCCCAAAACTGCCAACCCACAGTCCCCTGTGTTCTCCTGAAAGGAAGAACCTCTCCTCTCTGCTCTCGAGCCCTTAGCTGGGACCTCTCTCACCTTTTTTACATTCTAGACATGTGAATATATAAAAGAATATAATCAACCAATAGTTACAAGTTTTAAGGAATAAAATCTTATCATCAAGTTCAAAAATAGAATAAATCTCGATCTGCCACAAGAAATCTAGAACTGGTTTTTTGATAATTGTTTCTTTGCTGTCAGGTACTCTGCCACTTGTAATCCTCAGAAACTAAAACTCTCTGCCTCTATCACTGAACTAATCACTACAAATCTGGAGCGGTTTTTATCCTACTGATCTTTTTCCTTGAAAAATGGATATGATTTTTAATTGATGTTGACTTGGTATTTCCCGAAAGCGTTTTTGTCAACACTTGTGTGCTCGACATTGGAAACCTAGAATTTGGACCAATTATTCCTTGCACAAGTGTTTTCGGTATTCATTGATCACCGTGAGTAGTTACCTCCACTCGTGGTGGCAATTGTCCCTTAACATTTCTGATTTACTCAGATCGAGCTAAAGCTTCAGTATCTTTGTGGATGCTTCCTTAGCATTTCCCTATGGGAATCGGGACATATATTACTATCTCAATCTTTTGGCGTTCAGTGGCATTAAAAACTTAAACATTTAACTATCCCCGTCACATTTCTGGATGTTTTGACATTTGAATGATGCCACACAAATCTCCATGAAGCTACAGGCTTGAATATTTGCTCTTTCATTGAAATGACGGTCTCCTTCTTTAAACTCTATATAACAGTATTTAGCACCGGACATAATCCACCACATGTTACCACACCAGCACGCACTTCCTCTTTTTAGTGCACTGGTATAACATCATGTACCAACCAGGGAAGCTACGACTCTTCATTCTTTCCAGCGTTCTCATTTGATGATTTTGTAGCATTTCAGATATAAGTAAGAGGTCGTGGCAACTGTGTAGTGGCTAGACCAGCATGATTTCCACCAAAATGCAGGAACAGAGTTAAGTGCCGATGGAGGTTCATTAAGAGAAGAAGCTGAACTATCAGAGGTTCCACCTGATGACGTATCTCGCCTCCATTGTAGACTGCGAGAACCAAAAGGCCTCGGCATGTAGCGTCTCCTGTATGTACTGGCTATGCTTCTTCCATATACAGCTCGTGTTGGACGCTAGGCACTAAATGCAATGTTTGTTGGAAATATGATAAATCCTGCAAAATCGAGCCTTTCACAACTTTCAATAAGATCCATCTTAGATAATACATTAATATGTGGCAGTTCTAGATGCAACATCATTGTCAAAGACAGCAATAGAACACTGATATATTTCCCAAGCTCACTACAAAGATGGGCATCAACTAAGTGTACTGCTGCAATACTATTAATCCATCTTTCTGGTCATTTCAAGAATGATATTTTTAGCATTTAAATGAAGAGTAAAGAGTTCGGCCTGCCAGAGAAAGTAATGATCTTTTGTAAGAGGTTCCAACTTAGACTGCAACCAGTCTATGTTCTTCTCCATTGCTTCCCTTCGACATTTGAAAACCCCTTGAGCCTCTTCAAGCCTTGGTTAGTAATGAATATTTAATATGCCTTCGTCTTATATGGCCCTTAGTCACTGAAACCCTGCATGAAACTTCTCGTCACCAATGGAGATAGATAATAGACCAACAGGCCTGTGAATACCCTTCTTCCATTAACCAGTAGAATGATTATACACTACCAATTTGTAAAAATTCACCCTGTAACACATACTCTGTTGCACATACATGGGTTCTTAGTTGATGAATGGAAATTTTGATGATTTTAGGTAACCAAGGGAATCATAAGGGCAAGCAATCAATCATAAAACATAAAACAAAATAAAATTAAAACAACAAAAACCAATCCAAATCAAAATTTCAAAAATAAATAGGTGAAACAACCCTAGAGATAACATCTGGCTCCATCTGGGGATGGCATGCTCCCTGTGAGCTGCCAAGAATAAGTAGAACAAGTTCCTTGTTTCCATTGGGCTGGAGTCTTCATCACCAATCTCTGCTACTTAACAAACCACTGACTGAATCTTTAAACTTCTCTGCAAACTGAAATAATCTTCTCACAGTGTACAAACTTAAGGAGATGCTTGAAGAATCAAGCTTATTTATTCACAGCTCCTATACTAATCAAAACTACTTTCTTTTGATCAGGTAAAATCATGTTTCCAGTGAAGCCAAACAAGTATCTGAACACTTAATGAAAGTCTTGATTTGTGCATTAGCAAAATGAAAATAGGAACAACAATCATCATCTGTCTGCAATTTTGATTTTCAAATTTATCATACAATGTATACTGAAACCTTGAATTGATAAATTCCTTGATGTATTTATCTACCGGGTCATGCCATTTTCTCAGTTTTGAATTATCAAACTCATCATTATTCTCAATCCTGATATCGAAAGACAGCTGAAAAGGGATTTGAATTGACAAATCGTGTAAAGCTTCAATCTCTTTCTTATCAAATTCTTTTAAAAAGATGACTTCAGATTCTGAATTTGACATTAGATAAGAAAACAAAATGGAAGAAAAATTTTCATCAATGCTCATATCACTCCATTCCTTGAAATTTTTAAAGGAAAGAAAATCTGCCCTAAACTCTATCTTCTCCAATATAATCCAAAAATCTATTGATGATCTAATTGATCCCACTGGAAAATCTTCTGATCTGGAAATGATGCATAAAGGGGACCATGGAATATTAAAATTCAATTCAGAAGAAAGGAAAAGACAACCTCCCTTTGTCAAAAACAATCTGACATTTGAACTACTCAAAGACTCCATATAATCAACAAATGGATCAATGAAACTATAAGGAATTACCTTTTGCTGAAGATCAAAATATCTTTGTATATCCTCTTCGTCATAATGGCTGCCACTTTCAGCTACCTGCAAATTGGATTGAAAATATGGCTGCTCAATGGTTTCTACAAATTCAGGCTAGTTGATTTCTACACAATGTTGTTCCTCACCAAAATTTGATTCAGAGTTTTCATACATCTGTTGGCTGCTCCTCAAATCAATAGAGGCTAATGTAGGGATCTGCTCTGTTTCATCTGGATACTCATCATAGATTGGGATATCTTCAGAGTGAATCAGCTGATGCTGATCTAAATCTAGAACTTCAATGTCTTCTCCTGGAGGTTCCACCGATATGTTAATGTCTTCACCATACAATGGAGCATTCTGAGCAATTTCTAAAGATGAAGATTTCTGTTCTATGATGCTCTCATCAATTTTAATATCAAAATTTTGAAAAAGTTCTTGTGAAACAAAATCAGAGGAAAATAATAAATCTTCTTCTTTCTTTGTATCATAACCATCGGCTTCATCCTCACTAGTGGAAAAATCTGCTTGTAAACTCTGCATATATAATGCATATCCCCTACAACAATCCTCAAGAATGAACTCATCTGGGTATATCCTCTTATAATATGAATTAAAGGTATCATGAAAGTCTTTCAAAGAGGAAATACTGGAAGGAGGAAGATTTTTGTACCATTTTCTCGCACTACCATCTAATGAATACATAAACATTTTCATCAATACATCTTCATGATGTATATTTAGCTGATCCATGTATTGATGGAATTTGAGTACATGATATGCCAGATTTTCATCTTCCCTTTCTAGGAATCGCGGAAGAAAATCTCCCCATTCATCCATGGTAGGTACTGTATTTGGAAAGCCAGGGATATCTGAGAAATTGAACGGAGCAAATCTTTGTGCCAACATGGTTTCCATACGCTTACACATCTTGTAAAATCGCCTCTGGATTCTTCGAACATGGAGTCTCCGGATGAATAAATCTGTAGTCTAAATAATGCCCTGCTCCTGTCCACCATCAAAAGCTGGGTCTGATCTTTGTCATTCTTTCCCAGGGAAGATATCCTTTCCTTTGTCCGTCCCCGGCAACGGCGCCAGAAGATGTTATCCCTAAAGTTGAACCTAGACTACGGGATTCAAGCTTAAGGAAATCTTTGTTTGAAAATGTAAAAATCAAATGCAATCAAATTAAAAATACAAGCTGGTATCAAACCAGGGCTAAAGAACCTCACAGTACTAGAAGGCTAGTATTACTTGTTTGTATAGTTTTCAAAGTTTAGGAATGAAATCAAAACATCACACAATTTACAATGAACAGAGCTGGTATATATCATAGGTGGGTAAATACAGGTGTTCATAAGAAGATCAAAGCATGTGATAGGCTGGTAAATCAATGAGGGCTGCAAGACAAACTGTAGAAACCATATAACACAAAATACAATATAGCATTCAAGAGTAAGGATTCTATGATCCTGAAAACATGAAGTGAAACTGTTACTGTGTATAAATATATAAAGATAATTGTTTCTCTTGATAAGAATTATAGTAATGGAATATGAATGACCATATACTTAACAAAATTACCAGAGAAACAATTCATGCATTACAGAAACAAATCATCATCATACTTCATTCATAAACAGAACCTGTTTGAAGCTGCAAAAAGTTCATGCTACATAGATGTGCTTACAAATCATCAAGCATTGCTCCCAAAACTGCCAACCCACAGTCCCATGCGTTCTCCTGAAAGGAAGAACCTCTCCTCTCTGCTCTCGAGCCCTTAGCTGGGACCTCTCTCACCTTTTTTACATTCTAGACATGTGAATATATAAAAGAATACAATCAACCAACCATTACAAGTTTTAAGGAATAAAATCTTATCATCAAGTTCAAAAATAGAATAAATCTCGATCTGCCACAAGAAATCTAGAACTGGTTTTTTGATAATTGTTTCTTTGCTGTCAGGTACTCTGCCACTTGTAATCCTCAGAAACTAAAACTCTTTGCCTCTATCACTGAACTAATCACTACAAATCTGGAGCGGTTTTTATCCTGCTGATCTTTTTCCTTGAAAAATGGATATGATTTTTAATTGATGTTGACTTGGTATTTCCCGAAATCGTTTTTCTCAACACTTGTGTGCTCGGCATTGGAAACCTGGAATTTGGACCAATTATTCCTTGCACAAGTGTTTTTGGTATTCATTAATCACCGTGAGTAGTTACCTCCACTCGTGGTGGCAATTGTCCCTTAACATTTCTGATTTACTCAGATCTAGCTAAAGCTTCAGTATCTTTGTGGACGCTTCCTTAGCATCCCTATGGGAATCGGGACATATATTACTATCTCAATATTTTGGGGTTCAGTGGCATTAGAAACTTAAACATTTAACTATCCCCGTCACATTTATGGATGTTTTGACATTTGAATGCTGCCACACAAATCTCCATGAAGCTATAGGCTTGAATATTTGCTCTTTCGTTGAAATGACGGTCTCCTTTTTTAAACTCTATATAACAGTATTCAGCACCGGAGATAATCCACCACATGTTACCACACCAGCACTCACTTCCTCTTTTTATTGCACTGGTATAACATCATGTACCAACCAGGGCAGCTACGACTCTTCAGTCTTTCCAACGTTCTCATTTGATGATTTTGTAGCATTTCAGATATAAGTAAGAGGTCATGGCAACTGTGCAGCGGCTAGACCAGCAGGATTTCCACCAAAATGCAGGAACAGAGTTAAGTGTCGATGGAGGTTCATTAAGAGAAGAAGTTGAACTATCAGAGGTTCCACCTGATTACGTATCTCACCTCCATTGTAGACTACGAGAACCAAAAGGCCTCGGCATGTAGCCTCTCCTGTATGTACTGGCTATGCTTCTTCCATATACAGCTCGTGTTGTACGCCAGGCACTAAATGCAATGTTTGTTGGAAATATGATAAATCCTGCAAAATCGAGCCTTTCACAACTTTCAATAAGATCCATCTTAGATAATACATTAATATGTGGCAGTTCTAGATGCAACATCATTGTCAAAGACAGCAATAGAACACTGATATATTTCCCAAGCTCACTACAAAGATGGGCATCAACTAAGTGTACTGCTGCAAGACTATTAATCCATCTTTCTAGTCATTTCAAGAATGATATTTTTAGCATTTAAATGAAGAGTAAAGAGTTCGGCCTACCAGAGAAAGTAATGATCTTTTGTAAGAGGTTCCAGCTTAGACTGCAACCAGTCTATGTTCTTCTCCATTGCTTCCCTTCGACATTTGAAAACCCCTTGAGCCTCTTCAAGCCTCGGTTAGTAATGCAGATTTAATATGCCTTCGTCTTATATGGCCCTTAGTCACTGAAACCCTACATGAAACTTCTCGTCACCAATGAAGATAGATAATAGACCAACAGGCCTGCGAATACCCTTCTTCCATTAACCAATAGAATGATTATACACTGCAAGTTTGTAACAATTCACCCTGTAACACATACTCTCTTGCACATACATGGGTTCTTAGTTGATGAATGGAAATTTTGATGATTTTAGGTAACCAAGGGAATCATAAGGGCAATCAATCAATCATAAAACATAAAACAAAATAAAATTAAAAAAACAAAAACCAATCCAAATCAAAATTTCAAAAATAAACAGGTGAAACAACCCTAGAGATAACAGAAGTATTCCCCCAAGATTTGAATCCTTGGTTGTGACCTTGAAGAACACACATACATGACAATGTTTACCATAGATGAGCTACAAGCTTCACTAATCAATCATGAACATAGGATCAACAAAACACAAACATCATTGGAAGTTGCATTTGCAACACAGTCATCTATAAGCCGTGGAAGAGGCAGGGGGATAAATAATTCCATAGGTAGAGAAAGAAACTTCTCAAGAGTAGGATGTAGCAGTAGTCCTGCAGATGTTGCTGGTAGATGACAGAATCAGAACACAAGTCAGCCAAGTGGTCACAAGTTTGATAAATCAAATATTCAATGTCATTACTATAAGAAATTTGGTCATTTTGCATATGAATGCAGGAAGAAGCAATATGACCAAGGAAAGCAAAGCCAGAATCAATCAACGAACACCAGCATTTAATCGAGTGCAATGTTGATGGCATGCGCATCCCTAATTGAATGCAATACCATCCAAGAAATTCCATGTGACATATGGTATTTAGATTCATGCTGCAGCAATCATATGACTGGTAATTTAAATTTATTTTCATGTCTATATAAGTCAGTTCAAACTGATGTTACACTTGGAAATAATGTCCAAGTTACTGTTTTGGGAAAAGGTACTGTTAGTATTTTAACCAAAGAGGGGGAGAATAAGTATATGTGTGATGTTTATCATGTCGAAGGTTTGAAACATAATTTTCTGAGTATTGGACAACTGATACAGAAAGGTTACAAATTCTACATGGAAGACAATCACCGTGTGATTAAAGATATACATCCAAGCAATCAACTGATAGCAAGAGTTCCAATGACAAGAAATCGCTTGTTTCCATTGAATATAGGTCCAAACAATACAGAAGATGCATTCACGAAAGAAAGTAAAGAAGAAGTTTCTCATTGCGATAAGAAAGAAAATGACAGTGCTGATTTTTAGGCTGCATTTCAAACAGAAGTTCAGGATGATTCCTGGCTATGGAATTTCATATTTGGACATCTGAATTTTGGTGGGATGAAGCCATTGCAGACAAAGAATATGATTAAAGGATTGCCATTGATTGACAACCCAGACAGAGTTTGTGAAGGCTGCATTTTTAGAAAGCATCATAGAGAAACTTTTCCAGTTGGAAAGTCATACAGAGCAAGCACACCACTTGAGATCATGCACTCTGATATTTGTGGTCCAATGCAGACAATTCCCATTGGTGGTTGCAAGTATTTTCTTACTTTTATTGATGACTACTCAAGAAAAAAATGGGTATATTTTCTGAAACATAAATTTGATGCATTTAGTTGTTTTCAGCAGAAGCAAAGTGGTCACTACATCAAAATATTAAGGACGGACAAAGGTGGTGAATATGTTTCAAATGAATTTCTAATTTTTTTCAAAACTCATGGCATATACAAGAAATTAACTCCGCGGTATACACCTCAACAGAACGGTGTCGCAGAAAGAAAGAACAAAACCATTATGGAGATGGTGCGTAGCATGATGGCAGCTAAGCATTTGCCAAATGAATATTGGGATGAAGCAGTCACAAATGTTGTATACATCTTGAATCGATGTCCAACAAAGAGCATGAAGAACAAGGTTCCTCAAGAAGCATGGACATGTATGAATAATTGTGTATCTAATTTAAATGTTTTTGGTTGTGTCACATATGCTCATGTGTCAGATGAGCTAAGAAAGAAGTTAGACAAGAAGGGACAAAAATGTATTTTTGTTGGCTATTCTGAAGACACAAAAGCATACAAGTTGTATGACCTTGTTGCAAGGAAATTAATTATTAGTCACGACGAATTTGTTGAAAATGAATCATGGGATGGAATCATCAAGAATAATGTCAAGATTGTGTTGAATGTTGAGCATCAAGACATGACAGAGGAAGTGGTTCAAACACCACAAGTAAATCAAGCGGTCGCAGCACCGTTGACTCCCATGAAACTACAACATGGCTCAACACAAGGAATATCGACACAAGTTGCAACTCATGCTATGCTGATAAGCACACCAAGGGGACAACAGGCACCATCAAGTAGTTCGACATCAATAGATCTAATGAAGACAAGAAATCGGCGTGAGATATATGAATCTAGTACACCAAATTCCTTCTCTCTTTTTGCATTGTTTTCTCAATAGATGATCCACTAACATTTGAGGAATGCGTTGAAGAAGATGTATGGGCACAAGCCATGGATGAAGAAATAGAATGCATGGAGAAAAACCAGACATGGGAGCTGGTTGATGTACCAAAAGATAAAAATGTAGTTAGCGTCAAATGGATTTATAAGACCAAGCATGATGCTGATGGGAATGTGCAAAATCATAGGGTAAGAATGGTAGCCAGAGTGTTCACACAACAACTTGGCATAGATTTCAATGAAACGTTTGCACCAGTTGCACGCATGGATACAATCAGAACTATTTTGGCCATTGTCACACAAAACAAATGTCTTGTTTATCAAATTGATGTTAAGTCAACATTTATGAATGGTTATATAGATGAAGAAGTATATGTGGAACAACCACAAGGCTATGAAATTCCAGTACAAGAACACAAAGTGTACAGACTGAAGAAGGCGCTCTGTGGTTTGAAGCAAGCTCCAAGAGCTTGGTACATTCGCATTGATTCCTATCTCATTGAGAATGGATTTCATAGAAGTGAAAGTGAACCAATGCTTTACACCAAAGTGAATGAGAAAGGTAACATGTTAATTGTTTACCTATATGTGGATGATTTAATATTTACTCATGATTTTGGCATAAAATAGTTTAGAACAGTCATGGAAAGTGAATTTGAAATGAGTGATTTGGGGCTCATGAAATTCTTTCTCGGAATTGAAGTCAAGCAATCTGAAAGTGGTATTTTCATATCCCAGTCCAAGTATGCAAACACAATTTTAAAAATATTTAATATGTCAAATTACAAGGAAGCCCCAACACCAGTAATAACAGGTTTAAAATTGAGCAAAGATGATGATAGATCAACTGTAGATCCTACATTGTTTAAACGACTTGTTGGCGGCCTTATGTATTTAATAGCGACAAGACCTGACATCATGTATGGAGTAAGTCTGATCTCAAGATTCATGGAGTCACCCAAATGATCACATTGGAAAGCAGGTAAAATAATTCCGAGGTATGTAAGTGGTACAAAATATCTTGGCATAATGTATTCAACTTCAAAAAAATTTAAAGTCATTGGATATAGGCAGCACCGATGACAGGAAAAGCACATCTCAGTACACATTTCATTTTGGTACAAGTGTTGTTCCGTGGGATTCGAAGAAACAACCCATAGTAACTCTATCTTCAGTAGAAGCAAAGTATGTTGCAGCTAGAGGCGCTGCATGTCAAGCTGTTTGGATGAGAAGAATGTTAAAATACGTGTCGCAGAACCAACAAGAACCAACAACTATTTTCTATGACAATAATTCAGCTATTGTCTTGTGAAATGTTGCAGCTAGAGGCGCTGCATGTCAAGCTGTTTGGATGAGAAGAATGTTAAAATACGTGTCGCAGAACCAACAAGAACCAACAACTATTTTCTATGACAATAATTCATCCATTGTCTTGTGAAATGTTGCAGCTAGAGGCGCTGCATGTCAAGCTGTTTGGATGAGAAGAATGTTAAAATACGTGTCGCAGAACCAACAAGAACCAACAACTATTTTCTATGACAATAATTCAGCCATTGTCTTGTGAAAGAGTCATGTGTTTCACAAGAAAACCAAAAAACATTGACACAAGGTATCATTTCATAAGAGCGCTGGTGAATAACAAAGAAATTTGTTTATAATTTTGCAGGTCTGAAGAGCAACTTGCATGCATCTTCACAAAACCATTGGCAAGTGATACATTTCAGTATCTCCAAAGTTATTTGGGAATGACAAGTTCTGTACAGTGAACTCTGTCATAAACAGAGCTTGTTTTTTGCTTGTTTTCTGCTTGTTTTCTGCTGTGAACCATTTTGTAATATCTTGTTTTAAATTTCGATTTGCTCACAATTAAGGGGGAGTGTTGGAATATTAATTACTTGCTGGTCCATAAACCGACTTTGTTAGAGTCTCTAGCATGTGAGAAAGTGTCAAAGAGTGTGACAAGATAAAAAGGTTTAGATCTCGTATATAGGACAGTAGAATTTAGTTGTTGAAGCTAAGTTTCTAGGTAGAGAGTAATTACACTCTTTAATGTTAAGTCGATTAGTCCAGAAATTTTCTATATGAAGAAAGAAATTGTAAATCTGAAAATAGAATAGAGAAGACTTAAAATAGAGAAGACTGAAGAGTTTGAAGGTCAAGCTTGTGTATTTTTACCAAGTTTGTATTTACCACTGTCAGTTTTGTTATGCCCTCACAAGAAATATAAATCCTTAATTTTATGGTTTAATGCAAGTTTTTAGTTAGCCGTATAATGTTGTTTACATTTAAGGGGGAGTGTTGGAATATTAATTACTTGCAGATCCATAATCACATGAGTGGACTTTGTCACAGTTTGTAGGTCAGAAAGTGTCAAAGAGTGTGACAAGATAAAAAAAGTTAAGATCTCGTATATAAGACACTAGAATTTAGTTGTTGAAGCTAAAAGAAATTGTAAATCTGAAAATAGAATAGAGAAGACTTAGAATAGAGAAGACTCAAGAGTTTGAAGCTCAAGCTTGTGTATTTACCAAGTTTGTATTTACCGCTGTCAGTTTTGTTATGCCCTGACAAGAAATATAAGACTGTGTGTAAAAGTTCTAGTTATATTGTGAATGAGTCACAATATAGTTGTATAGCACAGTTAATCCTGGGTTACCCTAGTGAAAAGTGCTTTTCATATTCCTAAGTCCTTAGAATAGGAAATATAAAGTTGTGAAAACTTGATCCGGCAACCTAATTCATGTGGCATTAAAAAGCGGCTGGAAGCCAAAGTAAAAGTATTTCCAGCTGAAAAGTCAGCAGCAGAGTAATTCCATTGGGCAGTAAATTCTGTTACCTAATTCACGTGGCATTAAAAAAGCAGCTGGAAGCCAAAGTAAAAGCATGTCTAGCTAAAAAGTCAGCAGCACAGTAATTCCATTGGGCAGTAAATTCTGTTGTGGCAAGTAAATTTAGTTGCAAGATTTAGAAAAAGTGAAAAGAGAAGCAAAGGTTATGCTGGGCGCTATAACTTCAAGTTAATTGCCGCAGCCGGAGATGGTTGGTTGAGATGTCGTATATTCAGAATTTATATTTATAGTTTTCAGTCACCATGGTAATGGTAATTCGGTAAATTTAAGATCGTTTAAATCACACTTGTAGTTTTAATAATCCGTTAACAATCCAATTATATTTGAAATTTTGCAATCAACTAGTCAGAATGCAGTATATGATTCATGGATATTCACAAATAAATTATCTTCGAATTTTTTACTCTTCGAATATTTGGTGGTCAAGAAAGTAGGCAGAACGAAAGAAGAAACTACATGGCATATACCCGCACCTTATCCCTATATCTTGAAATATGAACCAGTTTATGGACACGATGCCTATCCCCAAACCCTTGTGATGCTTATTGCAAATTGACAAATTGGACCTAAAATGAGTTTAAGCTAAAATGAATAACTCTGGTCATCCCACGCCGTCGTATTGGGAAATTGGAACCTGCAAATATGTTGTTGGCTACTCTGGAAGGGATCAAAAGATGGAGTCTTTAGTCTTCCCTTCATGGTGAGCCACAGACTATTCAATATCTGATGGCTACTCGCACTTGTTTTAATTGACATTAATGTCTTCCGCGCTGCATACGCTACTTCCAACTTTGTCTTTTTTTACATTCATTTCAAAACTCCGTTACTCAAGGAAACGAGTCATGTTTGTAGATCGTTCGCACTTGGCTAGCCTTCCTATATATAGCGGATAACATATTCACTTCTCCTCACCTCACCTCATTTGCAATTCATTGTATTGTTGTAGCGTTTAACTTTGTAGCGGATCGTTGCAATGGCGGAAAGAAGTTTTAATGCAGTTACTATTTCAATTGCAGCAACACTAGCACTAGTGTTTAATGTAGAAGTTTTAATGCAGGAATTCCTGTAGGTGGTGGTCGAGAGCTGGGACAGGGCGCTACATGGAGTGTTGACGTGCCCGCGGGAACAATGAATGGCAGATTCTGGGGGCGTACCGGCTGCTCCTTGGATGCATCCGGTGCAGGCAGCTGCACGACTGGTGACTGCGGCGGCGTGCTCAGCTGTACGGTCTCGGGACAGCCTCCCACAACGCTTGTGGAATATAATCTGAATGGAGGCTCAGCCAACAATCAGGACTTCTATGACATCTCTGTCATTGATGGATACAATCTCGCTCTCTCCTTAACTCCCTCGGACACAAGTTGCTTTGCACCTACATGTAGCAGCGCGCAGTGCCCAGATGCCTACTTATTTCCCTCCGATGACACTAAGACCCACAGTTGCGCTTCTGGTACTAATTACAACATCGTCTTCTGCCCTTGATAGATAGAGCCCACTAATACAATTAAGCAACTACACTTCCCTCTACTATCCTACTCCCAATAAACACGAATACGCTTGTATTCATACGCCAAGTTCTAGTATCTACTCTCTATGCAATGCAATAAAAGGGAATTGAAATTATTTCAGGTGATATTGAATAATTTTTTTTTATATGTATTATATCAGCTAATTCACATCCACGTAACCGCAACAATTAATCATCAGTCATAACGATAACAATACATCTTCATTTACCTTCATGCTCCAGGAGTCATACAATTCTTATTTACTGATCTCTCGAGTTAATTTTAAGTTTTCAAGGTAAATTTTTTACAACAATTTTTGTAGTTTCTAATAGAGATATTAAATGAGGTATACAATTAACTCATTTCACATTTCAAAACAATGAATTTAACCCAACCATTTAATAAAAACTTATTAATTTACAGTGAAGAGATTGAATGGGGTCGATAATATCTAGATCTCCATACATATATACAGATATTTACATATATACAGATATTTCTTGAGGTGGTGTGGGGTTACAGAAATTTATTTATATTTAATTATCAAGATAGAAAATTAAGAAATCCAGAATATTCTACACAGATTGAACGGTTAAACTTTTCATAATCCATATTTTGGATAACAGCAGCTGGAAGTGATTTAACAAATCCAGAGACTGTGTTCTAACCTGGGATGCTTTTCAAAACCAGCATCCGGGTCCAGCCACGTACTGGGTTACAGCTTCAATCGTTAATGAGTTAATTGAATCGTTAAGGGCTTTATTCTATCATTAAGGAGTTTATTTAATCATTTAATAGCTTTATTCAATCGTTAAAAGGTTTACTTAAACGTCTAACGAGTTTATTCAATTGAATCATGGTTAATGGATTTATTCAATCTTTCAATTTCTGTGTAGAGCGATCCATCAGCCACTAGCAAAGAGCTAAAACTGTTTTCTCCTGCATCCGTACTGACAGGGTTTTTCAATCGGCTGATGGTGTTCTTGAGGTCGATATTCTCAAACCACGAGATGGAATTCTTTGGGTTTTCCATTTGATAAATGATCTCGTTTTTAACATTACTTGCACAGTGCAGTCGTGGAAAAGGAGACCCCGTACACATTTTTTTGTAGGATTTGGATCCTTTGGTAACTTCAAATCCCTCATCATATATGGCCATTGGGAAGCCTTTTCATGGTTCTAAGATTGGTTTAATGCAGATGCCATTAGGGTATTTGTGGCTATGATTGTATAATTCAGAGTTGATATGTTTATTGAATTAATTTTTTAACTATATATTATAACAATTTGTACTTACAGTAACATCTGGGTAGGAACCCAGAGTCATGTTCCCTCTTGGGAGGCAACCCACTCCCAACTATGTAACAAAGTGGGAACTACATCTTTTTATTTAGTGCCGTGTATTTTTGTTTCAATTAGGGTTATGTTTTTTGATGGGGCCATCTAAAAGGGTCGTATCTCCTAGGTTTTGGAAAACTTTTTCCCTCTTGTAACTTTGGTAAACCCCTTCGTTGGTTGGTAATTTGAGTGACCCATCCATCTTTTCCTTCTGATGTTAGCCCTATCATGTCCATATTATTCCCTGGAATCAGTAATTGAGCGTCGCTACTCGATTACTCTCATAGCCGTCCCCGCCCATGGGACTATTTATTTTTCTTCCTTTCTTATTGTTTTTTCAAAGCTGCAATTGTATTTTTTTGTTAACAAGTTTGAAAGATTGTAACTTTCGAACGATGGAATTCGGTTGTATATTAAATGCAATTATTGCAAGAGTGGTATCCATGCCCGTAACCAAAGATTTAGTATGATAGTTCCCTGCAACGGAAGCATATTTTCTCTGAAAACTGGGATGCTACATCTGTCTCTTCGCTCTTCTTTGACGGACGTGTCCATGTTGTTGTCGTACAGCAGAAGTTTAAAGTGGGCATATTCAAAACTATGTCTCGGAAGATCCATGTCATGCGAAGCAATCTTGAAAATAAATCGTTGAAATATATTCCATTCGATATCATATTTCATTCTCAACGTGAAATGCATGTAGAGGATGAAAACTAGGGCATCTTTATAAATGTTAAGTTAGGGGTTTAGAGCATGTTATTATATGTCATATATAAATGAATCTAACATGCATGGAAAGATGCCGCCAAAGATGACATTATTTTCTTTTGCTATCATCAAAACCAAAAATTTTGACCCAAAACCATTTTACTAAATATAACCCAATCTCTGTTTGTTAATGTCTTGTTTTTTAATGGAAGGTTATTATTGCTGTTATTGTTATTATTATGATTAACAGATAGAAACAATCAAATTTATAAATATAATCATCTATTTATAAAAATGATTATTTATACATTTTAATTTTATTATTTTAATATTAAAAATAATATATATTTATAATTTCATATATATATATAATTTGCATTTAATTAAATGTTTGTTATTATAAATTAAAAAAAAAACAAATTTAAATCAATGTTTAATATAATTTCCATATATAGCAAAGATGATATAGAAGAATCAATACACTGAATAAAATGTTTAAATGACATTATTATAAAAAGCAAACTTTAACTATATACATAAATTCAATGATAAATTTATGCAACTAATCCATAAATATAAAAATGAAAGTAAATTCTCATTTTTATATAGTTTTACCTTTATTGACATTATTCATTGCACAATTTTACAATTCTATCTCAACCTCGAATAATTCTAAACAACATATTAAAATTTATATCTCATATTTCAAAATAATAAACATTTACAATACATCCTTACCCTAAGGATTGGATATTTAATCACAACAAGAATTTATGGAAAAAAAAACTTATAAAATGTCATTTCCCCAATTAAATAATTTCCAAATAAGACTACTTACAAATAATGTTCCACCAACCTACTAGTTCCCTAGGTTGAGATGGAGACATAAACTTTGTAATAACGGGCTATATGAGACCCAAATGGACTTTGATTTACCATATTCATATTTAAATGGGTCACGTGAATGATAAATGCTATGTAAATAAGGTGGCATGAAATCATGAAGACACTTGGAAGCTTACAGAGCCATTTGGATGACTAGATTCCCCACACACTTGGCATGATCTTCATCCAATTTCGAACACATGGGTAATGTAACGTTGTTGGAGGGTTATGTGGTGTCAAATATCCTATAATGGGCCAAGGAATTCGAATAGGTAAAGGAGAGTAACTACCATGGAAGAGGAAGAGACTAGAAGACAAGTTGTGCCACTTGGAAGTAGATTCGATGCACTCTATGATGACAAATGATGAAAGATTCTATGACAAGTATGAAAAATTCAGACCTGATTGCAGACATATGAAAAATATGACATGAGAGAGATAGAAATAGCCACCAAAAGGTTGAGTTTGGGAGTTAGAGGCATCCATTCAAATTGGGGAAAGAATTGGAGCATGAAGAGGAAGACAAGTGTCATGAGAGTTACTAAACCACTAAGATGAGTTGGAGGAATCTCATGGAGGGAAATTCGACCTTAGGGTGCCTCATGAAGTTATAAAAGGATGTCATGAGGAAGGAGAATGGATTTTGATCATTTTTTAAATGTCCTTTGGAATTTTGGAGAGATTTTGCTTGTCCATTACATGATGAGTGTTCACTCTCCCTTCTTGTGAACCAATTTCGAGGGAGTTGGATTCCTTTACAATTTGGTTGATGGATAGGCCATTCAGACCTCTCAATGGAGCTTAATGAAGGATTTTTAGTTTCATGTTGAAGTTCCATGCAATATAATTCTCATCTATCTCCCTATTCTCTCATTCCTTCTTCTCCATCCCCCCACACTCTGATGTTGATGGTGCACTTGTTGGACTAGTGCTTACACTTTGTTGAGAATATTTGTTGCCCAAGATTGGTTCTATGATGTATGGATCTATCATCTCATCTCCATATACTCTGTAAGTCGAAATATTATAAATACATGTATGAAAGGCTTGCATTCCCTATGCTTTTGAATAACTAGTTTTCATGGATTTTGCTTCAATCTTGAAATGGTTTTATATCATATTTGCATGAGAAATATTCTCTTAGTTTGATAATGTTGTGACAACCATGTATGATGTATTACTGTGTAATTTCATGTACCTATGCTCCACGGCTCAAAATCCAAGAAATCCATATGTGAAACTCTTGCAATTCCATGCTATTAAATATTTAGTTTTCATGTATTTGATTCCCATGTTGAATGAGTTGTATACCATACTTGTATGAAGGGATTTCATTGATGTATAATACTATTGGGGCATAAATTTGTATTTTGTATATGGTTTCTATATGTCACACCCTCATCTGAATCTTTAACTCTACCTTTCATATGTTAAAATCCTTGGTATGTATTAATAATCGCCATACCATTTCCTATCAAATTCAGGACCATTTGGTAAAATTTAGAACCCTCTAGAGTCATGACTAGTCAAGCTTGAAAATGCCCAAACTGTATTTTTCTCCAAAACTTCAAAAAAGAACATTACGTAAAGTACAAAATATCAAGTAAAAAATAAAAAGGGTCATATGGAAAAAGTAAAAGAATTCCAAAATAAAAAAATTATTTGACCAAAGTGAGAGAACATAGAAGAAAGAATAAATTAAAAGTCTTAGTAGCAATTATAGATATAGACATGTTAAGGAAAAGATTGGTCCCAAGCGAGCTCACCTATGGTCTCAATTTTAAAATTTAATAAATATTATTAACCTAAATTTACTTCTTTTTAAGATTGTTTTCCTTATTAAAATTCATATCACAACTATTTTATAAACATCACCATGATCCAACTCATAACCATTAAACATGAATTTAGAAAAAGTGTGAACAATGCACCTTAGTCAGAAAAGACTCAAGTTTTGTCTCATCGTAACCTTGGTAAAGATCAAAATTCAATCTTCGTGTGAGCTTAAGCTTTGAACCATGATATAGAATGTGAATAAAACATACAGTAGAAGTTTTAGAGATGAATAAAGATACGAATAATACCATTCACAAAGATAAGAATGAACCAAGTTGTAGGGCACTGAATAATCGAATATGCAATGCACGAGATCAACCCGACCATACACAAATGTTGCATAGCAGCGCAGTCCCTGCCGAGGTGGTTGAAAAATATATGTTAAGTGCAGGATTGCATTACAATGGCATAGGCATATTAACACAATTGCTTCAAGCTCGAGAACAAAGCATAGTTGAAGTTTCTATGCCTCACATATGGTAGACAAGAGGTGGCATTTACATTTCAGTTGCTTAGTTTATTTTATAACTTATGGATCCCTTTTCTTTGATGTTGGTATTTTATAGTATTTGTCTTTATTACTTTTTAGTGATGTTTTTTCCATATATAACGCATTCCAACCTGCCATTGATATCCATTCCAAAAGCATGCAAAGGCCCTATTTTCTACCACTCTTGATCATGATCTTAACTTGATGTCCATATCTTTCGATCATGGTGTTTGACATTCCGAATATGTCTGCTCTCCTTAAATGTGTCCTGAAAACAAGATGTGCTCTACAGGTCAAAGAATAAACAAGGTAATATTGATGAAAAAACTAATTTGTCAATAAAAATCCATTCACTAGGATACTAAATATAAAAATATTTCATATTTGGAAGCTTTGGAAAGTTTACGTTTAGATTTTTAAATTAAAACATACTTAATTTATTTTAGATGATTGCAGAAGTACATGAAACATGACATAACACAATAAAATAATAATGTATGGTTTCAGTTTTGAGAGAGTTGGATGTTAACTTTAGCATTTGGAAAGTTAAAGTTGTCATTTGTGGCTATGAGTTCTACGTAATCTCACAAATGTTTTTTGCAGCATAGATTTGGGTTGCTATCATGATCATTCACCTATTTACATCATTTTTCATTCATCCAAACATGTGGAATTGCCACTTTTGATCTAAAATTGATTCTTTGACAACTAACGCTACATGCTGAGAAAACAACCATTGTATTATGGAAATAGTTAATATGAAAGTTTACTGAAACGACACCAATGGATATACATTTCATCATCAACAAAAATCATGGATTCACATTCCTTGCTAATTCATATGGAGTATCAACACGTGAATATTCCTTAGCAGTCAAGCTTTCCTTTAGGTTAGCCATCTATTTTCCCAGCTGATATATTTCATCATTTTTCTCGTGTTGAACCTAGTGAGCCTTTTTTAGTACCTCTTCCTTTTCATCAGCCATTATTGTTCCTCGGGTCCTCCTCCTCGTCCTATTCTTCATCCACCTTGTAGCATTCGACCGACTCCCTTGTATACTATCGTGACTTATGATATAGGCACAACTATACCTAGCGCGTAGTATTCTTCATTCCTTGCGCAAAAATAATGTCACAAATTCTTTTCAGTGTCGCATCCAAATGTGGATCCAAGTTTCCATATTGATTTGTAAATTACGTCTACTTATTAGTCTTTTGGGGAGGCAAGTTCCAAATGATTTATCTTATGGCAGAGGCCTTTCAAGGGTTTCCAATTTTGAGCAGAACGATAAAGTTCCTTATTGTTGCTAACCAACAAAAATAAAGTAATTTTCATTATGCTAGGGTTAAGGAGGATTTCTGGTACAATGAACCATAAGGAAATGACCCTTGAACCCCTTTAAAGCCAAGGAAATCATCACGTTATCTATTAACACTGCGTGTTGACATAACTTCCAAGGAACATGCCAAGAAAGGCCACACTACAGCCTCCTTGAGAGTTTTTTGCGTATTACACTTTGAAAAATGTAGAGGGATCCAAGTGAGCACATTCAACACACCATGCATGGCAAGTGGTCATGGTGGAAGTGAGGAGAAGGACAAAGTTTCAATCCCAATCATGGCTCATATTATACGTATTTTTTGTTTGTTCGTGGGTTGTGTTTGGTATGCGAAATGACTTGAATGTCGCAAAAGTGTATCATAGCACATTTTATGACCCCCAATCGTTGTCATAGTTATCAAGTTGGGTCCTTTGAAACTACCCATGGAAGTAGTCTCATATAGGTTTTTGGTTCTAATGGTTTTTCTATGCCTGTTAAGTTTGTTTATACATTTTTAAAACCATTCAAGTGTTAGAGTCTTTTGGTAGGTGTAATGTAGGAAGCTCTAAAACTATCCATATAGATAGTCTCATGCAAGTTGCAGGTTCTGATTTGATCTTTTGTGCATTTTATGTTTCTTTAAAGGCCTGTAAAAAGTAATTCAATGTTGAGGTTGTTTTTTGGCAGTGGGGAGCTAGCAGGAAGTTATGAAACTACCAACGGTGATAGACTTACATAGGATGGCAACGAAATCCAGTCATAGATATTCTGACCAAAGTATCAGTTAGAATAAGCACCCAACTTGTAAAATAATTAGATTTTGAATTCAAATCTTATGTAACAACTTACATTGTGTTTGCTAGTATAATCCAAATGCAAAAAAGCAGAAGGGAAACAACATTGGCAAAGAGCAAAGGGGAATGCAAATAACTTGGTAAAGTTGATGTCTCTGCATGTTGTTTTGAATTTCTATTCTATATGCCTCACATCTCTGGGGTTATTGAAAGTGGTCGGTCACTGGTTCAAAATGTTACAAATCCATGTGGAGATAGTCTACTGACTTGTTGGTATCATCTGACATATATGTTTATATCTGTACATTTTTTCATCCATAGTTTTGTTGTTTGGAGCATTGTTTTCTTTAGACATTCTAAGTACCTATTATTTTAAAATCGTAGCCTCAAAGTTTTCATTTTGATGATGATATTGTGCAGTGCTATGCATCTTGCTTCATGGACATGGAAAAGGCTTCCAAATATCTCCTTAGGGATGGTAATAGCTTGTGCATTGTAGGTCATTCATAGGAGTTCGAAACTTGATTTATTTTCTTTGAATTTCATTTTACTAGATCAAAACCTCCCTTGCTAGGATTTTGGATTTTTAGGTATCTAAAACGTGATGTGATGACATGCATCATATTTTGTGTGTTAAGTTTGTATATAGCATATTTAGAGCTCTGATATTAAGACAAACCTTGAGACTATCAAGAACTATGACGTTTTTTCAATTCCACCAACTATCCTTTCTTCCATGTACAGAACTTAAAGGATGAGGAAGCTTCTTATTTTCTTCCTTTTGTGTACATACTTCCAAGACTTGTTTACAAATTCATATATACTTACTTCATGCACTTGACTTGTAAGAGGAGGAAGCTTCACCTTTTCATGCAACAAGTTGTTCCAATGGATTGCACATAGGTTTAGAGGCAATGGTTATATGATGCCAAGGTGGTGGTGGTGGTGAATGAACACGCGACAACAATGGAGGTGGTGAACAAGCATCTATTCAACCAAATTAATGCAAATCCAATTATGGGATTTGGTAATGTCATCGCATACTCCATGACAAGGCCCACCCACCGTTTTCACATTTATATATAGTTTTGATCCCTAATGCCTACATTCTCGCTGCAGTAATAACACTTCAAAATATGATCCAATTGGAATGCAGGAAAAATAAAATTTTAAAATTAATAAATACTAATAAATAGATCATTTTCTCAAAACTTTAGTTAAAACCTTACATTGTAATTAAGTCAACGCAAACTAATGCTTAGTCAATGCATATCGAAACCAATAGTACCCTTGCCTTCAGTAGGGACTAATAAGAGAAGAGACCACGTGCAAAGAATATATAATAAAAATACACCCAAATTAAGTTAGACCATGTGCACGTAATATCATTCAAAACCAAGGTTCTACCTTTCAATGAAACCAATGCAAAAAATTAATGAATAAAGTAAGAAGTCAACGAAACCAAGAGGAGTTTTTTTTTAAATAGTGGATGTGATGGTGTATGGTTACTTTGCAATATAAAACAAAATATATTGGATATTTCAACCGATATTTTATGATTATATGTCAGGAGAAAAAATGAACCAAATATATTCTAATAGATATTTACCAAATCCTCCCCCAAAAAATATATACCAAGTTTATTTTTACTCAACAGTGCACATGTTGTGAAGCAATTTAGACAAATACATATGAATGAATGCAAGTGTTACTAAAAGAAATGGATGTCAATAATGGCAATCCTAATCAATTATTGAAGTGTTTCTGTTGATAAATAGTTGGTATGCTTAGATGGCCAAATTTTTTATGCACCCACATTGAAGTACAGGAAGCTGGAAAATGCTTCAAGGAATGGTCATTGGAAATTCAGCAACAAAACTATTGTTAAAGTAGAGAAAATTGGAGAATGTGAAATTTCATGCTTCAATTAAAAGATTCATTTAGATGAAATAATTAACATGGGATGTCAACTTCAACAATGTTGTGCTAGAAAAGGATTGGTTGTGGAAATTATTTGGTAGTTTTGGAAGAGATGATGCAAGGAAAAAATAGGAACCATGGTGACAGGGTAGAAATAATGTTAAGTAAGATGAAGACTAAACTTCTAAGGTCTCATCAATTTATTCTAGATGCATTTTACCAAAGAGGAACAAATATCTTTATGGGCTTTGGAAGACAAAGTTCCTCTTGGACTTGGGGGTCAATAACAAATGTATGCCCCCTTTAAATATGAACAAGGTTAATGATTAATGTTTAAAAAATGTTTATTTAAAAATAAATGCAAGGGTTAGTGGCATCAAATCTATGTTAGTTCTGGAATTTGCTCGTAGGATACCTTATATAACCATGAAAGAAAAAATTATTATTAGGATGGATGTTTCAAATGGTACTCTAAGGACCAAAGTAAAATATTGTGAGGTAGGTATGGATAGCCTAAGGAATCATTCTTAGCCAATATTTGGTACCCCCATCACTTTTAGTTTCTTGTATTAAGCTACATTTGAATCTCACCCAATGTCTAGAATCGGTAATGGTCGATTTTTTGTAGTTTCGGAAGAGACATTGTAAGATAGAAATAGGAACCTTATTGACACAGTGCAAAGGATGCTAAGTTGGATGAATTTTATACTTCTAAGGACACTTCAATTACTTCTATGAATCTTACCATGGAGGAGGAGCTTTATTCTTTATGTGCCTTGAAAGAGGAAGATCATGCCCAACTTGGACATCATTAATCAAAGTATTTCCCCTTTGAATGTCAAGAAGGTCAATGATCAATATTTAACCAATGTGGCTTTGAAAATAAATTCAAATATTTGTGGCATCAACTCTATGCTAAATGGGGAATTCACTCATAGGATACCTAAGATATCCATGAAACAAAAAATTATTATTGGGAGGGATGTTTCAAATATTTATCCTAGGAATAAAGTAAATTACCATCAGGTAGTTATGGATATTCTATGGAAACATTCTTAGCCAATATATAGAACCCTCATCAGTTTCATTTGTTGAAGTCTGAAGTTATATTTGAATCTCACACAATTGGTCCCATCTCCCATATTCGTAATGGACAATTGTTTGGGATTTTTGGAAGACAAATCCAAAGACAAAAATATGAACCCTATTGACAGGTTGGAAAGAATTCTAAGTCATATGAAGTCTACGCTTCCAACGTTTCCCCAATTCATTTTATGCATCTTAAAAGAGAGGAAGAACAGTTACTATATGGGCCATAGAAGATAATTTTATGTACAATTTGGGGGGTCATTGATCAATGCATTACCCTTGTAAATGTGAAGAAGGTAAATGACCAACATATAAAAAACATGGGAATCGTTGATCGATGACGTCGAATTAGAGAAATTCACAGAGGAGCTATGCACAACTAAGACATAAGTCACTCCGCTAAAGAATGAGATGAAAAATTTACCCTTAGCAGAAAACATGGCTAAGGAAATAAAAATGAAGAAGCTCTAATGGAAAGTGATGGTGTTGCATGCTCAATAATAGTAAAGGGAAGATAGAGTCAAAGAATTATAGGCTGAAGCATAGCGAATTACATGCATTATCCATCCTTTACATCATATGATGAAACAAGTAGTGGAAGAAGCAAGGCTCGTACCATTGGAATACCTCAGTTCCGACCTTCTGGAAAAATTGTAGAAAGAAAAGGAAGATGTGCAACAAGCGATGAAAGAGATCCTGAAATTTTTACAATATTTGCAAGGTAAAGTCGTCGCAAATGCAAAAGTAGTAGAATATTATTGCATGGCTCGCGACGAGCTACACATCAGTGTTGGGGGATTGTTTCCCTAGCAAAAGTTAGGTAAAATTAATTTCAAATTATGGCCACACATGAAAAGATTCAGGTTGTAGAAAGGAAGAAGGAAATTGTGACAGAAGTAGAGGAAGAATGAAGAGGGAGCTACGACAAAAGAAGCCATGAAAGAAAGAGTAGAAATTAGAAGAAGAGATTGCGATAGAAAATGGATATCACAACACAAGAGGAAGTTGCAACAAAAGGCGAGTTTATGACAAAAGAAGAGCTTGCGACAAAAGAGAAGCTGCAACAGAAGGAAAATATGCGACAAGAGGAGTGGAAATAGAAGAAACCATGTTAGAAGGCATGCAGTGGCACAACAGCTGGAAAGCGATAGTTCACAAATATCATGGGTACGAGGTCAACTAGAGTCCACAAATGCCGCATGTATGAAAGAATATTTGTAATTCAAGTCATTATTTCCTACTGACATGTGTCGCTAGAATAGGAATGGAAGTATGTTGGATAAGTGTATGAGGTCGGTTGAGCGTGACATGTAAGAGTCTATAAGAAGGAAGAACCCAGGTTGTGTGCGGGTTACTAACTCAGTTAATTACTTCTGGATCAATTGTGCTCTGTTAGGTTGAGGAAGGTCGAGCTTCTTGAGTTTCTTAAGCAAAATTTTGTTGTTTCTTAGTTAGTCTGTCAGTAGAGAGTTAGTTATTTTCTTGGTAAAGAGTCAAAGAATTCTGCAGCTAAGTGCACAGAGTTGTAGAGAATATTAACTTGATCAAGGTTGTGTATGGATCAATAGTAGAGTCAAAGAGTCAGGAGTCATATATTTATAAAGAAGTCAAGTCAATCGAGGATGTGCATAGATCAAATAGTAGAGTAAATTAGAGAAGAAACAACAACCAAAGATCAGAGAGCATGAGAGGAGAGAGAAGTCTATATAGATAAGAGATGAAGATCTAGAATAAAGTTTCAACTTAGTGGGAAGCCAAAAGGGTGTCATATATTTCTCATGCCAGATGAAGAGCACCTTTTTGGTTATTCCTGAATGGGTTTCCATGTTAGATATTATGTCAAATGTGTAAATGATGAATGTATTTGACTCGCATGTATGTTGTTCTGAATGTATACTTATGTATTTGCTTAAAAATTGAGTTATATGCATCTTTTGGATCGTGGTAGCCGTAATTATCTATACTCCATCATATTTAATGTTATAATATATATTGATGGTTGAAAAGAGTCACATATTAACTGTGGATAATCAGTATAAGTAACCCACCCCCTCGTATTCGGTTGAGCACCTTGGTAGAATTCCAAGGGAAAAGAAATCCCCCACCCAACTGTGGAAACCTGGTTCTGGTAGTTACCCATAAGAGAGATATATCGGGTGACATGAAATATATGTCACAGGTGCTTCCAACTAATCATTACTCTGTTGGGATGATATATTGGTCTTTATTGCACACAAAGGAGGGACTGAACCTGGGTTGAAGTGTAGAAGTATAAGAAGAAAAAGACAACAAACAGTTTCGTTGTCGGTACCGTGAATCATTGTGGTGAGGGATATGTTGTGGAATTTGATGAATCCTGAAATCCAATATTGGGTATGTTTTAAAGCATTATAACTTGCATAAGAAGAGAGTAAAGAATCTCGGTTGAATCCAACAGATTTTTTGGGACAATACCTCTATACGAATATTCATGAGATTTCTTTTCCATATTGCCTTTTTTGCTACATGAGTGGTTATTGAAGTTAGCGACCCAGCAAAGAAATTTTCAAGGAGGAGAACCAACAGAGTGGAATCCTTGGCTGATTTGGCGGCTGAAGAGTGTTAGAAACCCTGTGTCGACAGATTCAGATTTTTGGGTAGATAGTATTTTGCAAGGTTATATTATTGAGTTTGTTGTCGATACAATAATTTCATATAGTGAGGTAGAAATAAAAAATTCCTAAGGACCCCGAGGAAGATACTTGTCATCTTTGAAAACTTGGATAAATATGCTTGTATGTGAAAAATGAATCGTGAGAGTGTGAAATTTAGAAGAATTGTGTGCAAAAGATTGGATATGTCGGAGACAAAGTATGTGAAAAATGGAGAGAGCTAAGCTAAAATGTTCCCTGGTGATAGTGGAACTGAACTAGAGGTTGGATATTTGAGAAGTGGAAGAATATTTCGGTCAGGAAAGAGAAGAAAGACTGTGACAGGAAGAGGAAGTTGTAGTACGAACATAGGAGAATACAATGATCTCATGTCGCACATTCACAAAGGTCCATTAGGGGAGTTTTGAGGTAAAAAATGGGCCTCAAAACAAAAATTGCACCATTAAAATTCAGTTTATAAGAACCAATAGGATTGAAGATGATGATATCAACCATAAGGGTAAAATTTGTAAAAACAAATGGAGGGAAAAAAGAAAAAAACTACTTTTTTAATCATAATTTTGACATATCTCCTTATCGGTTCACCCAAATTTCGATTTTGGGGGCTCGTTGGATGCAAAATTTAATTCTACATACAACCCAAAAAATTCCCCGTTTTTTTTGTGTGGCATAAGGACCATTATTGAAATCCTGAGTTTGTTTCCAAGTTTTTTCGGAAAGCACTGCCCATGTAACCATAGTTGTAGACTTGAAGTTGGACCACAAGAAGCCAGACATGGAAAGTATGCAAATGGTGAAGGTTGAAAATGGCTGCATGAGAATTTGTGATCCCACTAATTAAAGGAAGAAGATGGAGCTCATGCTTGAAAATAAAGCGCGATAGAGCTGTCCAAATAAGAGATATCACTAGAGAGATTGACGGAGATCGAGACTGGAAAGTGCCATTGCCATGATTGGAACCCCCTGTATGAAGAAGGAAACCCATGGTAGGTCGGAAACATGAATGTAGACAAACCCTAAGTGGGTTTCATCCTATGAGGAACGTGTATGAGTAGATTTGAGATGAGTGCAGAGGAGAAACCCTAGTTTCCTACAAGATTTGTGAGCAGATATGAGGTTGAATAAAATGGCATGGTTAGAATCCACACATCATCCACATCAGAGAATAAGAGTTTACTTATTGAAGGTATCAACGAATCAATGAAATGGAATATTCTTGTGCGTGGAGGTTCCAACTATTCTGAATGTTGTGGACACTGTGTGGAAGGCTGCCCAAAAATATTGCTTGTGTGAAGCTTTCAGTGATCAAAATCATGGTTGTAGAGAGAGAAATGGTGTGTGGGTGTTGGTAGGAGGATTGGATGTGCATGGTGTCTAAATGATGAAGGTTGAATAATTATGTGCAAGAGGAATATGTCGACATGTAATCAGCTTGGTCATATTTTTGTACTTGTTTTCCAAGTTAGTTAGGAAGTCAGTCAATGTGGACCTTTTTTGTAATGGTGCATGACCTATAAATAGATGTAGAAGTATACTAGATGACTATCAGAGATAGATGAGACACGAGATATAACAATTTATGTTTGATCTGCGATATGTGTGTTGCAACAGTTGTATTCTAGTCTGAGGATTTTGACCATTGATGTTTTGCAAGTTTTGAAGCAATATATGCGACAGTTGATGACTAAAATTGTGCTTTTATTCTGTGTCTTATGTGACATGTTGCATATCTATTAATGTGAATGAGGTGAATCATTATGATGAATAATGAATTGAAACATGTTTATTTTTTCATTATGCTATTGAGAAGTTGAATGATCTATAATTATGTGGTAATGGTTATGTGATTGAAATCATGGATCTCTTTGTAATAGTGCGGTAATATAGGAAGAGTGCAAAAGTCCTCCTTTCACTGCTAAAACATGGTTCTAGAAGCCACTCCCTTGATCATCTCAGGTGAGACTGCATCTTCTATACTGGTGTTGCTAGATAGAGTAAGACCTATTTGGGCACCGATGCTTAGAGATACTTTGTTGAAGGTTGTCGACAGAGAAGAACGCCTGTCGACTAGTGTGGGTGTACGAGTCAACAAATTGTTCCATTGCTTGGAACTTAGTGCAAGGAAAAGGAGGACATGTTGTGGAACCCAACGAAACCAAAAATCCAAGACTGGTTCAATTAGAAAGCATGAGAGTTCAGAGTAAAATAAAATCATAGCTAAATATTGATGACAGAAGAGTGGTTGGGGAGGTATATCTATTCGAATATCCATGAATAATTTTTTTTCAAGTTCCCTATTATATTGTATGAGTAGCTAGGGTAGCTGACTCATCATAAGTTAAATTTCCAAGGAGGCGAGCCCGATCACTAGACCAATGAACTTATTCATTGGAAGAAAAGGGTCAACAACAGAGCTTCGACAGCTGTCGAAATGTGGCTTGAAATAATTTTAGAAGAGTACGTTACTGAGTTTGTCGTCGACACCATCAAGTCGTATAGAAACACAGATAAGTAATTTTTCAAAGGACCAAGAAGGATATTCCTATTGTCTCTACAACGGTGTACTAAAATGCTAATTTGTGAAAAGGGAATATTGAAGATGAACTTCGACGAGTAGAGCTTTGGTGTGTGGAGGTTGCGAGTAATACATAGATGAGGGTTGGATGAAATGAAATGGGGTAGATGGATGGAAGTTATGATGATAACATAAGGGAAGTCGAGGAAGAGTGTGGTCTTTTGCAAAGTTGGATGAGCTTCCGGCAATAGAAGAGGAGAAGGACTGAGGAGAGTGCTTCTGCGACAAGAGCAAGAAACTATGATATGTGACCCCAAGGGACTAAATGACCCTACAACGCTGAAGGAAATGATCAGGACACGGCCGCAGCTGAGGAAGTAATGACCCCAAGCAACAACGTACCTACAACTTCGTGCACTGCATCGAATTCGGGAAAAAGAAACATTAATTCATCGCAACATTTTCCTATGTGTTAACACAGTCATATTAGTAGCAGATCAATGAGTACAGGAAGAACACCAGGATGGAAGGAGAGGATGTGAAATTACCTTTGTTCCATGGAAATGGGATCGAGGATTCCGAACAGTGTTGTTTTTTATGCGAATTCATATGGAATTTCAAGCAAGTATGGGATGGGGACATAAAGAAAGGAAAATTAGTGACAACCTTTCAAGGTTGCAGATTGGACTGGTACATGAAGTTTGTCTAGGTGTCGTTAGGACAACTTTGAAGACCCTGGGATAGATCTAATAAGGAATTCTTGAGGAATTCAGGAATCTAAAATCTAAGGCACAGTATATCACCGAGATGAAGGAGATAAAACAGTATCTGAATGAGTCGGTATGGGATTTCAATTAAAGGTTCAAAACACTGATGGCCAAAGTTAGATTTGGAATGAGGAACGTTTAACATAAAGATTGGTTTATCACAACATTGCTACCACATATTTGTATGCCCTTAATGCAACAAAAGATTGCGACAAAGGTCAAATATCTGGAGATTGCAATGAATATGGAGGCTTCACTAGCTAGGGAAATGAGAGCTGGCATGAACCAAATTCAATCGCAATTGGCCAACCTCACCATTTAGCTACAAGACATCAAGAAGGGACGAGAAGTTTGTGATGAAGTATGGTGCACCAGGTGACCAAAAGAAGGACATCATAAGGATCAGTTCCTAGACTTCCTCGAGTACATACAAGAAGGGGCCCTGCACCTTCTAAGTTAAGGAGGATTTCCATGGTGTCGCGTCTGCCAAACTAGAGGACATCGACATGAGGAATGCGTATATCTCCAAAAGGTAGTATCAAAAGCTGTGAATTTATTTTGTAGTTTTTGTCATTTTGTTGGACATGAAGAAAAATATTGTAGAGCATATGATTTTCACCAAGAGAGAACCATGGATACATATTTCATCAAAGTAGATGAGCATAAACCAGTCAAGACACTAGTACAAGTGATCAATTTTTCCACGGAAAAACGTGGCAATATCCACAGAAAAGCGTGGATATTGCCACGTCTAAGTGTTTTTTTTTTCGTGGAAACAATTTCATCACAATAGAGAGGACCCCTAATTTGCGTTGCAAGAGTGACAATGTTCTATATTTCATTAGATGTCTAAGCCGTCGCTATATCCACGCCTTTCTGTCTCTGTATCCACGCCTGGCCGTCACTGTATCCACGCCTTGCCGTTGCTATATCCATGCCTTGCCGTCGCTGTATCCACGCCTTTTCGTCGCTATATCCACGCTTTGTATAAGTTTTTAAAAAAAAAAATGCAAACCCCAGGAATTGCGATGGGCAGAATAGGCAAAGTTCCTGTGATTTTTCCTTCTTGATTGATCTGGAGATCCGTATTCCCTCTACATTCAGCTATTCTACCCTCCTCAGGTTTTGCTTGTAATATTATATTGATAAAAGGAATTTGGCTAGCTAACAGGAACTCTATTCAATTACATTCAACGGATTAACTGCTATAAAAGACATGGTGTTGAGTCTATCGCTGCTTAAGCTCACTAGCATGTCAGCTACAACATTCTTTTGCTGGTGAATAAGCCTCTTATATATTTTCTGACATTTGTAATGTATTTCAAGAATTCTCCTTTGTAAGGAAGCAACCAAAGGTAAACATAGCCAAAGGACCTTAAAAATTATGATTGATTTCTCAGATGATACCTTTTTCAGTTGGCTAATACATATTCATGAATATTTATAGCTGATTTTACTATCATATAAAATTATTTCACATCCGTCAAATAGTAGGTTGTAGCTTATCTTAGTCATGATATTATGACAGCACTAATTTTGAATATTGACTACCGATTGTTGGAAATATGTTGGCTAATCTTGACTTGTGGCCCTAACGGACAGTAATGTATTTATGCCTCACCATTAGAGGGTGGATAAAGCCCACATTGCCAGTAGTTATTAGGTGTGATTGTGGTCCCATATGTTAGTAAGCTTAGGGACACCTAATATAAACCCTGCTTCTTTATGTTTGAGGCTTTGCCTCATTTGTAATTCATCAAGTATAGATGACCTTTACTGATTATTTGGATATAAAGCTCCAACCAAACAGTTCTGTCAATCTTGTAATGTGCCCATGCATTGGGCTATTTTTCTTTCTATGATGTGCTGGTTATTCTTGCTAGGTTTTTACTGTTAATCTCCTAATAATAATGTTCAATACCATTTTCTAACATGGTGTTATAACATACAAACTGCCCTGTTATTTGGTCATAATATTATGTGAAGCTTTGGCTAAAGATACAATGAAGATTGCATTAGATGAGCTGCTGCTAAGTTATTTCTTGATGTTGATTTGAACAAGTTTACGTGATTTTAAAATTATGCTCCAGCCTTCCAGGATGTTTTGAATGCCAGCAAGCTTCTTTCAACAGGCAGTGGCAACAGTAAACAAAATCATGCCTGGACATCAAATCTAAGACATTACATGTTCTCACCCTGACTACATTATTTATTGAGAACCTATATGGAGCCATTTCCAGGAACACTGTTGATATCCTAGGTAATTTTTATGACTGAGGCACTATTGGAAATCCACTGTGTATTCATAGATCAGCCACCAGTGTTACAGTGTATACTCATATCTCCATCCTCTTGCTGCATGGGAATTTCTGTGCTATCTTTATGGAAAATTTCTGCATTTATTTGCTATTGCCACAAGACTCAGCTCATTCTCATCTTCAGGTACATAGTTCAATGGGTATATTTGTTATCCTCCTTCACATCGCTCAGCCCTCTCCAAGCATCAATGCAACTATACGTGCGAGTGTTGGCACAATCATTTAAACCTGAGAATGGTTACATGAGTTCTTTTTAGCTCAAGCCCCTCATTTGAGACCGCTTTGCCCAGAGATTATTAAGCCTGCTCTATTTCAGGTGTCTGGGACATGATTGGCACAAGGGACATATTTCTGCCTGCCAGCTGCACAAGGGACGTATTCATCCAATCCAGCTTCACTTTTCTGTTGGTGTAAGCTGTTTCTTGGATTTTGTATTTAGATCAGTGCTTCTCAGCCACCAAGCAACACCTCCTTCCAGCTCATTGATCTCATATAACGGTCAGCGTTGTATATGTTCTCAAAACATCCGATTCTCTGGTAAGTGAACCCTCCCCCATGCAGTCACCATGCCAATCACTTTTGAGACTGTGAATGTGATCTTCAAATGCAAGTATTACAGATACGCCATCAAATCTAACATTCCGATTGCACTCCACCCATTGTTGTCCTGCATAGGAACAAGAAAAATCTATGTGTCCATCATTTGCCTTTCAACTACCACGTTCTAAACGTATCACTATTCACCCTTACCAAAACCAGTTGATTAAATTTTTATTCTTTTAAAGTCCTTAACTAACTCAAGGAATATCCAAATATATAGAGATAAAGCCAATATAGACTTACAACTGACATGCCAGAATTAATAAAGATAAAGCCAATCTCTTAGCTATTTTCAAAAAAGGGCTAACAAGCAATTTTTTATCCTCATGTATCAGCAAATATAAATAATCACACATTTATTTTTTAGCCTAGTGTTTGAATATTGTCATTTTGAAATGTTGATATTGGTTTTGCATGACTTCTCAAACCCCAATAACAGTCTGACCGGATCAATGAAGGTAGCATAACAATAAGGAATGGCAGAAATGAGCAGTAAAAAAAATTTACCATATTTATACTAATTATGACACTATTGTGATATTTTGTCAAAATACCTATGAAGTACTTTGAATAACTAGAAAACCATTAATCTGTTTACTGAAGACCAACTTGGTCCATCAAACCTTAAGAAATAAAAAATGAAAATTAAATAATATGCTTCAACATATAGTTTCTCTGATAAAAAATATTAGTGAGAAGCTTTCCAGGCTCTCTTTGATTTTCATGTAATTATTCACGTATGGGTATCACGATGTATGCAACAATAAATGTATAATGTTGTAATTATTCACGTATGGGTATCTAGTTTTTAATATCTCAAGCAACACAAATTGGCCCTGGAGTATGGCAGTTACAATTGTTTTTAATACTCTTAGACAACCTGAGACAGCTAATTTTTTGCCTATAAAAAACCTTCAAGTCCCTATTTGCCTGGTGCGTCCCATTTCATTAACCTTCAAGTCCCTATTTGCTGGGTGTGTTCTTGAATATTTGTTTTCCTCATCATTAAGGTCCTTGGATCCTTATCATAAAAGGGGCCACATTAGGGTTCGAAGGCATCCATTACATCGTCTGAGGTCATCAACCCATGGGGTGGTTGAGCCTATTTAAGGGTGATTTGTGAAGCTATCCACCTTTGCACATTTGGTCTTCTAGTACACTTGGCAGTTTGCAAATTCCCATGTCTCCTAGAACATGAAGAAGGGCACAACTCAATACCCAACCAAGCACATGCAAGATATATCTATTAAACATTTCAAAGAGGAATCCATCATTGGAATGCCAATGACCTTACCTATTCATAATAATAAGAGAGTGTTTACATGGACTTTGTGACATGTTTGCCTCAGACAACTAGACAAACTGATAGGATTTTGGTGGCAGGTAATAGACTAACCAAGATGGCCAAATTTAACCCTCACCTCTTCACAAGCAAGGTAGGGGATATTAGTAAAATATTGATAGTCTAGATATTTCCAGGTATGGCCTTCCTGAAGATATTGTGAGTGCGGAGATGATAAATTTACAGAAAACTTTAAGGACTAGTTTAAGGATTTTTGCACATAATTAGCCCTCAACAATAACAACTAGTACTAGATTCATGTGCAAACAGAAAGAGTTAGAGAGCTATTGTTTTGTTAAGAGCTCATGTGGCTTGGTAAGAAAACTCTGTGAGAAGAAAGGGTTCCATTTGTGGAATTCTTTTATTATAATAGTAGGCATGCACCAGTATGTGTGCCTCCTTTCAAGGCCATGTATGATCATGGACCATGGCCCATTGATTCCATGGATTTAGAATTGAATAAGTAGAAGACCCAAATCTCAATGGGAATGCTGGAAAGGATGTAGAATGAATTGAATGGCCACAAAATGGATATGGAAAGCAATGAGCAAGGACAAAATTGAATCTGGATTGCACTGCACTTTAAGGTCTTTCCAAGTTCTATCATGATATTCATCTCCCTTGTGAGATCCTCTTTAAAAATGGGTCCCAACTTCCTAAGAGATAAAGTAATGATCCCAGCATCCTAAAAAGTGGTATTTGGCTTCAGCATAAGGATATGGTAACACAGGCGTCGAAATTTTATCAGTGTGCCTATAGCCACCCTATTTCACTAAAAAGTATATAAATTTTTCCTATTAATATAACCATTGATTAAGGAAAAATAAGACCACCATGTAAAAAGTTGTGTTGTGTGCAAAGTTCAAACCATCTCAAGACCAAATATAGTTTTCTAGATCTGTATGAAGTAGAATGTGAAAGAAACAACCATTTTTTCTGAAAGTAGGCAATACTAACTGTCCTTCCCATCATCAAAAATTTGTCAAGGCAATTAATTTTATCCAGTCATTCTAATGTGACAGTATGTCAACAAACAAGAGAAGGAAGGTCCAAACAGCAGCAATCCAGTTTCAACCCAGAATAAATCCAAAGGAATAATCTCAATGTAAAGTTAATTCTTAATCATATTTGCTTTACCTGTAAAATTGAGGGCACTATAGTTCTCAAGCAGCACCATCTCCCCATGGATGGAAACAATGTCTCTGCGGATCTTCACTGTTTTTTCATTGAATTCATACTCTGAGGTGTATGTTCCATTTCGTCTGCTATTTTCTTTCAGTCTTTCAATCCTTTCCTTAAGCTCCCGAAAAGGAACAAAAGACATTAAATTTCCATCGAAATTGTAGTTTAGATTAAAAAGTACAGAAATGCATAAACATACAAGTTACAAACTAACTACACGTGGACTTAGGAACTAGTACAAGACTGCAAGTTAAATAAAAGCTTTAACACATTCTAGATTGTAAATGAATAAGGCAGATTCTTTAACCCTGAAGGGAAAATGGATAGTCACATATAAGAATATGGAATAGTATGGTACGACAAAAGTACATATCTGAAAAACTCCAGCAGAGCCCCAATACACTAGTATACATCTCACAAACATGAAAAACACGCAAAAATTTCAAAATTTCAAAAAATATTCAAAATATATATACACAACATTAAATATTTTAATCTATATAAAGTTAGAAACCATTCAAAAGAGAAACGTAAAGTGACAAGTTATGTTTCCGAGAAAGGAAATGATGCTGAGCAACAACACAGAGTTTCAAATGAGATTGTAAATAGGGCCCTAGAAAGTAATGCCTCAACAAATCGTAATGTAAATTGCAAAATCTACCCCTTCAATGCATACATATTTAGGGTTTCCACAGCTTGAAACCCTCCAAACCCCAAGTCAGTGAAATAAACCTTCAGTTCATAACCTTCATCCATAAATTACCATATTCAACCAAATGGGATCCTTTTCCTTCAACATACAGGCAAACTGAAACTGCCTTCGCCATTAAAGGCGAAATTGGCCAGATCTCTTTTCCAAACCATTCTAACCGATCCGTGCAGATCTGCAAGGTGGATCTAAGCCCTTCAGAGGTATTGATATCTGTAATGAGATTTTATCTAAGCCCTTCAGAGGTATCGATATCTGTAATGAGATTTAGCCTTCAGATGACTAAAACCGTAAATATGAAAAAATACTTTCAACCCAAGTTCAGGAACGCAGAGAAGAGCTTACTTGCATTCGAAAAATCATAGAAATAAAGTCTTCACAATGGACTTGAGATCATTCCTTCAGATCGAGACTGGGGAGCGCGTTCAACACGAGTTGCGAAGTGGGTCCAGAGATTCGAACACTATACCTATGTAGAGCGGAGGTCATGGAGGATGTGTTGTGTCTGAAGCAGCGAAACGTATAACTAAAGTTTGGTGTATTTCATGGAGAACTGAAATGTGAAATGTGAATTGTGAATTTTGAAATGGAAGATAAAAATGGAGGGAAGAGAGGGTAGTAGTCAAATTTTGAAATTCGAATAAGCCCGGGCACTTAAAAGTCCAACTTTGAAGTTTATCCACTTCTTTCCCTCAAATAATATTTGAGGTTTCTATTGTGACCTTTTTTTTTTAAATATATGTGATTTTGTCAAAGGAAAGGATATGGTGGTATATGGTGGTATGTTGGTGTGCAACATGGATATCATTTTATCAACTTAGGTTTAATGAGGCATGTTTTGTTTGGATGTCCCAT
>LPNX010997021.1:27359-44307 GCA_001517045.1 Pseudotsuga menziesii | reverse complement strand
TTTGTCAAATTTAAATTTAAGAATTTAGATAATTTTGTTAATGGTAATGAACATTTAATTCTTAATTCTTTGATACTGGGTTTCTGTAAATATTTGTTGAAATTTTTTTTTAATGATTTGCCCAAATTTTAGGAAATCAAAATATTTTACTTTAAACATCATCTAAATCATCCATAAACTATATAAAATCCTTACAAACTTGAATATTATTACAAAATTATTGCTAAACATTTTATGGTTGGAAATTTAAGAATTAATAAGATCCATGAAGTTTTTACACTTAAAAAAAAATTATGGATCCTTAAAATTTTCTTATTCAATATAAATATGAATGTTAATTTGTTAAAACATTGAAATATAGTTTATATCGATTACATTTACATTCAACATTGAAATTGAAATCCGATAACTTATTTGTTGACTATATTTGTTTGTTGGGTCGTGGTTGGGCCATGGCTAATTCATTTCAAATGGCAAGTCACAAATATTAAAAAAAGATGAGTGATGTCAATGAGGCAATTCCATATTTATTGATTGATTGTAGGTTAGTGGAGTGGAGCTATCGTCACTACAAAATGGGTTATCCATTATAATACAAGTTTATCCTTAAATTCTATGTAAGAATATTAGCATTCTATCTAATTGGTTTAAGGAATTTTTACATTCCCATGATGTTGTCAAGTCCAAATGTATCTAATGAATAACTTCACACTCTATATATATAATGAAATCAATGTGTTCGTCCAAATATTTGTCAATTTCAACAACTACAAAAACATATCACCAACATGAAGTTCCAATTAACTTTAGTGACTAGTATCAATGCCATGTGTATCTTCATCTCTAAGTTAATATAAAAGTTACTCGAGAATCCAATATTATTTTTTTAATGCATTTTCATTCTCCCTAGCTTTTGAGGGCAAAGCCAATATTATTGTTTCAATGTCATCTCCATTGTCTCTTATGTTGGGAATCGGCCAATACCAACAAGCATGCTTACTTATATTGCTAATGAAGGGAACATGTACAAGTCCAAGGGGGCAATGCGAAAAAAGGAAAACTAATCACCTCCAAGCACCATAATAAGGCTTTCCAATGAACCAAAGGAAATCCCAGACCCCACATAAACTACCCAATTCAAAAAACTAAAGCAAGCATTAAAGATGTGTTCCGCAAACCTTGACAAATTTGAAGTTGAAACCAATGGTGTGCATTGCTCCCCAGCCTTTTCAAATCACAATAGTAATTATCCCACCTTCTTCATAGTAAACGAGCCTTGTGCATTCATAATGAAGTGACAGTGGGAGGGATGGTATGTGAGAATATTTCCCATGCCCAACCCTGATACGGTGTCGTCGCTATAGAGACGGTCAGGCGTGGATACAGCGACGTCCAAGAGTTTAGGCGTGGATACAGCGACGTCTAAGATTCCAGGCATGGATATAGCGATGGCTAGGCGTGGATACAGCAACGCCTCGTTCCTGTTACATCGGATTTTACACCAAAAAGTAAGAAACGTGGAAAACCTCTGTGGAAAAATCCACGCTTTTGTACTAGTGAGAGACCGCTACCGCAACCATAGTTGGTACAGCTGCAGTCATAAATTTTTCCACAACAACCACAATTTGTTCCTCAACAGTAGTAGCAACTGCAGTATACTCAACAACAGTCACACAACAGTATGCTCCGATGCTGCTCAACCCACTGCAACAGTTTAATCAACAGCAATACCAACTGTAAGCTTGGATTTTGTCAAGGTTTCTGAGGAGGAAAAAATGGAGGATTTTTTCATGGGGGAGGTATGGGACGAGGTTGTGGACCTGTGCAATTCTACAATTGCGGATTATTTGGGCACTATAAAAGGGACCATATGAAACTACAATCCACATCGAGTTTAAGATTTCCTACAGTTGATTTCAAAGCGACAAGCAAACAATGTTCCACTACCACAGATAGAGAACCAGAACAAAAATTAAAATGTGAACCAAAATGTGAACCAGAATGTGAATCCATCTCCGAAGCAAAATATAGAACCAAATGTCTGGATGATTTATGCTGAGATGAGGAACCAGCCAACAAATGTTGGGGTCATGACAAGGGGAGGTGCTACGATAGGAGATGATGCACGTGTACCAAATATTTGACCAGCCACATGCAAAAAAGTATTGTTTAATGTCCACATGGAAAGGGAAACATTCCTTGAAGCTTGGGATATACTAAACAAAAACATAGGTAAGTTTCCTATCTATGAAATGCCACATGATTTTGATGTAACAACATTACTAAGATCATCAAAGAAGGGTAGTACCTTGAAAAATTTCTTAGAATGTTAATTTCTTAGAATATTGTTTGTCGCTAGCGAAAGATACAAAAGAATTATCAGAAATAGCCAGCTTGTTGGGTCGATAATAGGAAGGACAACCAAACTATTTAGTAAATTCACTTCATAATAAGAAGACTTGAAGAGAAATAAAGATGAGCATTCAAATCAATGACTTTTATGTAGACATAGTCATCTTCAATCATGGATCCGACATAAACATACTGATGAAAAAACATGGGAGAGAATGTGGAAACCAAAATTGCTTTGGTCCCCTGTGCAGTTGTGATTGGAAAATCAGGCTAAGGTATCACCAATCGATAAGGTACCGCACATGATGGTTTAAATCGAAGTATTAAAGTCATATGCTGACTTCAATGTTATTGAGATAGCTGATGGAAGTGGATAATATCTTGCACAATTGGGTATATGTTAGGAAAATTATTTGGGATAGGTTGGGAGAATGATAACCTAGCGGTTATCAACTTTAAGAAGAGAATGGAAACTTTCAAAAAACGAGAAATGAGGACCATTTCTCTATTGGAAGCGAAAAAAGGTTCAAGAATGGTGCATAAGAGGAAGATGTCAACATGTAGCTGGATTGGTCACATTTTTGTACTTTTTGTCCAAGTTAGTGAGGAAGTCGGTCAATGTGGAGCTTTTTGTAATGGCGCAAGGCCTATAAATAGATGTAGAAGTAGACTAGATGATTACCAGAGATAGATGGGACAATGTGAGATATACCGATTTATGTTTGATCTGCGATCTGTGTGTTGCAACTGTTGTATTTTGTTCTGTGCCTTTTGACTAGCGATTTTTTGTAATTTTTGAACAATATATGCGACGGTTGATGATGGAAATTGTGTCTTTATTTTGTCTGATGTTCCATGTCACAATTTTATCTATTAATGTGAATGATGTGAAGCTTTATGATGAATAATGAATTGACACATGTTGATGTTTTTTTTATGTTTTTATGACATTGAATGATCTATAATTATGCGGTAATGGTTATGTGATTGAAACCCTTGATCTCTGTGTAATACTGCGGTAGTATAGGATTAGCATGCAAGCCCTCCTTTCACTACAAAAACATGGTTCCAAGATCCACTCCCTTGAGAATTTTGGGTGATACTTTTCCTACTTCGTAAGCATTGTTGGATAGGGTAAAACCTATATGGTTCGATGCTTAGTGAGATTGTGTCCAAGGTTGTCGATAGAGCTAAACCCCTATCGACTAGTGTGGGTGTTTGAGTCAACAATGGGTCGTTTTAGGAAGAGTGAGGAGAAGTCATTCAAATTTTGAAGAAGAAAAATTCCCAACAAAATGACTAAGATATCAAAGATGAAATTAATAGAGAAGAAAATCATGTGTTCTCTGAATTACAGCCGAGATTTCTGTGGCTAATAAATTTACTTAGAATGACACTATCCAGCGCTTTGTTTTGTTGCTCAACTATTCGCAGTTGAGGAATAAAGGATAGTGTACAAGGGTTTGATGTGGTCGAGTGTTGTGTCTGTAGTGGAACCTATGTGTGGATAAGCATTGTTCTATAAAATCATTTGCATATTGAAGTAGAGAGCACCCTTATAGAGATTCCAAGAATTGGGACCCATGCACTCTAACATGAACTCTTAGTTGCAGAGAATATCATTAGTGAGATATGGTATGCATCATGATACATTTGCTCAGGTCATGTCTTGGAGCATGTCATTGGCTACAGGAAATTTTCAAATCATGTGCATGTGAAGCCATTGTAAATGGAAGCTATGAAAGTAAGAACTCACAAGGACAAATGGTGACAAGGAGAGTTGATCCACAAAGATCGAGTAAATTGTTTCATGTGGAAGATGCCAATGTAGCATCGTAAATGGAAGCCACTAATATATTGGAGAATCCATCATTGAAAAGTGATTCTCACATCATTCTATGTGGGGAATTTAGAAACAACGTGTCCATAGGAGATAATGGTGGTGATATGCTAGAGAAGGGTTACCCATTGATGAGTCACTTAAAACATTGGAGAAAGTGATGAATATGCAGGAACTAAAGGCATGCAATAACCAACAAGAAAGAGAGCATGTAAAAGAGAGAGGATGAAGCAACGGATGATGATGGTGTAGTCACCATGAAGACACATGAAAGGAAAAACAAATAATGGAGCATTTTACATGTAAATGGGCATATGGTTGTAATACCTGGTAAGGAATGTATACCCATGATAACTCACTGGTAAACTTAGGATATATAACTAGGTGATAGGGGGTGTATGTGAGATTCCTTGGTAAAAATTTGAGGGGATTTTGTGATTAATCCAATTCAAGTTTAAAGGGGGGATTGATAGCATTAAACTTGACTCGGGATTGAGTCAAACATGGTTTAGGTCTGGCACATGTTTTGGGAACATGGTTTTTTGTATCCCATTGTATTGTCCCATGGTATTGCATGTGATGAAGATTTTATAAGGATTAACTAGGCTCCACTGTAAAGTGATATGGATGTGAGAGGTGGCTATCTTGCTTGGCCCGGTTGGATGGCTTTTTATAGGTTAATGGAGATCTTCATTGGTGTTGGTTTTTTCCCACATGGGATTTTCTAGGGTAAATGCTTGTGTCTATGTGGTTTCTTATGATTATGTTTTATTCTTACTAATTATTATTTAATGTTTTTCATTAAAATACTAACATTGTTAATGGTTATTTTTGGAGGGAATTGGCCTTGATATAACCATAACTAGTATTTTTAGCTGACGAAAATGGATTTTCCATAGATTATTTTTAATGATTTATGATGGGAAAGAAATGATGTAATTCATATTACTCATAGACACCACAACCATGTGGAATTATTTTATTACTATTCTGTCATTCCTCATGATGAAACACACCCCCATTGAATTGTAGTCTACTAGCCTCAACATAATGATTATCTTGATTTGTTTAAGTTGTAGGTTTCTTACATAATTAACAAATAAAAATTGATAAGATATAAACTGTGTACCTCATCCTATTGATTCACCATTTGTTTATATGTGGAATTGAATGTTGGGAAATCTACATGTGTATTCTCTATTAGTAGATTTACGCTTTCTTGATGTAGTTGTGCGGATTGGGTTTTTTCGTCAGTAGTTATCCAATTCACTTATTGCAGGTGACTAGATTTTGATTTTCTATCAGTAGTTGTTAGTCTTGTTTGCAGTAAGTGTCTATATTCCAATTTTCTTTTGTTAGTGGTTAGGCTCATTTGCAATGATTGGAATAGAGTTAATTCTTTATTACTAGGTGAATAAGTTGTAGTTGGAAATCCAGGCACATTAGTAGAAATTGATGTAGAGTTGTGTTATTATTGATGTCCTAAAAAAGTAACATTTATCATATATACAACAATTAATTTTCTTTTATTTAGACTATAGGTTCCATGACTAGTTTTCACCAGTAGTCTGTCTTGTAAGTGCTTCAGAGTAAGTTTTTAGTTACATAATTTATTTTTTCTTTGTTTTATTTACTTTGTTTTCTTTTCTTTCACTGCTTCAATTGGTCATGATTAAATCGATGTCCTTCACCAACATCAGTTGCTTCTTATAGTGATTTTTTGTGAATTGGTATTTGGAGAGTGGTTCCTTGTACAATTTTAGTTAGTGGCCATTAACCAACAATGGAGTCTCATATTCATCAATGGTCCTTATTTTACCGATCCATTGTAATAACAAGTGTCAATTTGGTATGTGCCTCAAAATTTGGTTATCAGCTTTATTTTGAACTTCTTGAACCTTAAGTAATTTAATGATTTCCAATATCCTTCTTTAAACTTCTTAGTCTTGATATATTTGACATGCCATTGATTCCATTATTGTTTCACTATTTAAGTAGGAAAACGAGCTTGTTGTCTATATTTATCTAGTATGTTTATGTTGAATCCTATCTTGTTGCACTATAGATATGTCTAAGTTGAGAATGCAAGTTGTTCAGAGAGTATTTTTACTAGTACAAAATGAGAGATAAGTGACCAATTGACCCAAAAAAATGGTCACCATATCTTTTTCAATGGATAAATGATGAAAATTGATAAATTTAAAGTCAACTAACTAAAAATACCAAGGTAAATGACCAATATGGTCATGGGATAATAACTAAACTAAAAATGACCAATTTGGTCACAAGATAAAAACTAAACTAAAAATGACCATATAGCAATTGATCTCTTATTTAATCATCTTTAGTTGTGTCACTTTGACAATGGAAATTAATTACAATTTTGACAATGAATTTGTACAATTTACTAAATTTTAACTCTAGATATGTATTTAGAGATAGAGAGTCTTTGAATCCATTCGTAGTGTTAAAATTTAATAAATTTTAGACCTCATCATGTGTCATAGTTTAGAAATTTAATCGACACCAAAATATTAGTGTTATGTTTGATCATGATGATGTCCTAGTGAGACACGATCATAACGACATCCTAACAAGACATTAAATTATTCATGATGATATGTCAACGACCAGCACCATTATAATTATGGACATGAAACATATCATTTTGATCGCTTATGTTAATGTGCTTGTATGTAGTCTTATAGAAATTGATAATGAGATTGTGTTTCTCGTGTCCATTTATTATTTCACCATTTATGTTTTCGTATTGTCCCTTCGACAAATCCACCAATTAATTACAGCATGTGTGTCATCATATTCTATCAACTTTTGGATGGATTATTGAATATTTTTCGTCTTTCCCTTTGGTCATTGTCATGTATTGAAGTTTGTTTCATTGTGTTCATCTCGTTGTACTAGTTGTTTTCATTTTTTTTTAACAAAACCGTTGTCATTTGACCCTCTCGACAATCAGTTAAAGTTTCACAAGTTCACGTATTTTGTGTCAAGTTAGCTAAAAAATGTACTCAATTTCACAGCCTCCATTAATCTTCAGCCTCCAAAAATTGTCAAGGCATGAGCATTAATGGCCTTTCATGGTGATACACAAACCAAACACTTCCACCAAGAAAGACAAACTATTAAAAATGACGAAATGGAATGTTGTCATCTACATGCATAGGGTATGGGTGTCCATGAACCTGAACTTGAATTGAAAAAGTTGTTTATGTATGTTTACTAACATTGAATAATTATTTCTTCTATTTTTCTGTATCACACTATTTTTTTAATCTTATGTTTACACATATATAGGGGGATAATATCCATTAGTTTCAAGCTCTCCACTGGTGGTTGTTAAACGATAAGTTTTTATCCATGTTCAGGAATTAGGATTTGTTCTTTGTATATAAATACCATTTCCTTTTATATTTTATTCAATCAAACTCAAAATGATTAATTCAATAAAATTTATTTTTGTAGGAGTTCAAGTATTTTGCACATAAATTTTTAACGTAAGAAAACACTCTAGTTCTATGTTTAAATTTTTAAAATATTTTTAATATCGAGTTTTATGTTTAAATTTTGTCTTCATCTCCAGTTATTATTTTTTGAAGACTAGATCTAGTAAATTTCCTATCATCCAGTAGATGAGATGGCATGGAAATTCCCGCTTCTCGATGGAGATTCAGAACACTTATGCCAATCATTTTTATAATACCTATGGGCCTTTTCATATCCAAATGATGGATATTTGCTAGTCATATTTATTTCATATCTTATAGAAACAATTACATTTGAAAATTAATTTAATACAATATTTAATATATAAATAATATTATAACCTAAATTTTACGGTGAAAGAATATATTATATTAAATGTTTTTAATACATACATACATACAGGTGAGTGTACAAAGTTGGGGGACCTTTTATATGCAATGATAGAGTGAATTCAATCACTCTTGATCCATAAAATAGAAATCATCTCAAGCAACACTGACCCTACCAAGCATAGTCCCGAGGCTACCAACATGCATGCCAATTAGAATAATACACCAAAATGCACCCTCGTTTTATTAATACAAATCGTGCTCTTGTTTTACTTTGCAAAAACATGCGCGCATTTACTGAAACTTGTTTTAAGGTTAAAACAGGCCGAGATCGTCATTTTTGCAACAACGTCGTAGTGATTGGAGCTTCGACGGACTAGGATGAGTGAGGGAGAACGCATTTTGGGTAAGAAAAAGGAAACAAACTCAACCTTGGGATCAACCTCTTCTTTGTGAGGTATTTTCTTCAAATCCTCTCATGCTATTTACCCTATATTCATTATTTTCATTTCCCTAATTTGAAATGAAACCAAAATATTTTAATTTATATGGCCAATGGAAACCAAAACCCCAATGGAATTTACATGGCCAATGGAAACCAAAACCCCAAATGGAATTTAGATGGTTAACGGAAACCAAAAACCCAATTAACTCATAAAAAGCAAGTCAATTTCACTATTTCCATATGCATATTCACAAGCATCCTTGTGAATCCATACCAAAATTCACAAATATGCAAATTTTGTCAAGCACATTACAAGTTTGCATAAGTAATTTACATGCCCAATTAACTCATAAAAAACAAATGAAATTCACTATTTGCATATGTATATTTGCAAGCATCATTATGAATCGAAACCAAAATTAAAAAATATGCAAAGTTTGTCAATTATATTGCAAACTTGCATACAACTGAAAAAAATCAAGTAGAGTTCATATCTTCCCTAAAATACATAAGCAAACATGGTAATTCCCTTGCCTATATCTAAAATATTGAAGTTGGTCGTCCAAGAACATCAATAAAGACCTTATAGTTTTGATGAAATTTCCTCTTGACTGAAGGGTAATTTTTGGTTAAGGTCAAGACAACGAAGTTCAACAATAGGCTCTATGAACATCAAGATACATAGGGAGGTTGATGTGTTTGATTACATCCCAATCACATACTATCATACAAGATAGAATCCAGTGGAAACCTTGCAATGATAAAATCCACTATACACAATTATGCATTTAGTCTCTCATGGGTATATAGAAAGAGAGCATAGAACTAAAATAACATCAAGTGGAATCCATGCGTGGCCCAAATTACATATAAACAAAGATCTGCTAAATAGAATTTGCAGTCCAAAAACCATCACACTACAACAAATAATTACATTTTTAACAAAACCATTTCATATACTAGGATTTTATTCATCAATATAAAATTATGCCACCTCTTCTAGGCTCTATACGTTGCCTCTACCCGCAATCTGGGAGCTGGTCCTGCAAGGGAATTAGTCAGCACCTCACAATTTCGATGAAACTTCATAATCCAAGACTTAGAATAATCTAGAGGAGCTTCCCAATCAACATATGCACATAGAACATTTTATGTACACATGCATATGGAAATTGGAATTAATACTTGAATTTAGGACATAAATTTAAAATTAAAAAAAAGGTTAAATATTTATTCTTTACTGTAAAATTCAAGATCAATTTTAAAATTTAAATAATAGATTTAGTTTATGTTGTTATTTCTCAGACATTAGTTTTACACTTTTCATTGCTTAGAGATGTCATTATATCATGTCTTTATTTTTCTAATGATATTTTATTTGTATTTATGATTTTAGTGGCTACTATGGACCACAATGTCGAGATATTGAGGGTTATTGGGCATATTAGAGAGAATGGTTTTTCTTGGAGGGGTGCAGAGGAGCTCGGCCGCTCCTTGTCAGACTCATTGCTAACAATAGTTGATACAATATCCAGATCCAATGATGCTTTATATAGCATCACCTACTACAGGGAAAGAAAAAGACAAGAATATGCTGATGGTTTGAGCTACAATGAGATAAAGAAGATAAAAAATAACCAAAGAGCACATTTATACATTGTTTAGAGTGCCTAGGACGGATTTCATTTCGTAGAGCACCGGGACACATATTTCGATTGAGTGGTGCACCTTTCCACCCATTATATACAATTGGATGGATAGATGGTACATGGTTTTTGACATTCCCCCGCACAACAATCAGGATGTACCGTTGTACTTCCTCCAAAAGTTGTATGTAGATTTTGTGATGGGGAAACATGTCAACTATTTTGACATGTTGGGATTCCAGGGTGTTGGTAGAGTGATGCCTCAAAACCGACCCAATTCTAGGCATAGAGATGCCAATCGATGGATACCTGCACCCCATGCCCAGCTACTGAGGGAAGACATCCCTCCTCCACATGTTATGGTTTCCCAGACACAGGAGGCATTTATGACTCTAGCTGATACGGTCTCCTGGCACATGACAAATATTGACCAAGAAGGGTCCTATTCCTCTGCTGGGGTACAACTACTAGCTTTCGGTGGTAGAGGACCATCTATTGGTGGGGATAGACCGGAATCCCATGTGCCTTAGAGCGAGCCACACATGTGCACAATGTGTGGTCAATATTGTTATGGTCCTTGACCAAGACATGGTACCTCCACGATGATTGGTGGTTAGGTAAGGACATTATTAAAACTTTATTGTTATTCAATTTTTAATTTTTCCATATTGTACACAAATTAAAAGATTCCTAATATATGCAAGGTTTACTATTGCATGATATTTATGCCTCTCACGGGGCTGTTAGTGCACCCAGTGTGGTTGTATTCGAGGCCCAAACAACCAGCACCGAGGTAATATTTAAAAATGTGTCATTTTTTTAATACATATCATTTTGTTAATGCATGTGTTATTCTTGATTAATTTTTTAAATTGTCTAATATTTACAACTTTTGAAGTTGCAAGAACCCCATTTAGAACCAACTGTTGGAGACACTGATCTCAGTAAAATACTCTTAGGTGGAATTTCCGATTGCCTGAAGAATGTAAGTACATGGTTAATGACTGAATCTTGTTCAAATTATTTAAATTTCTTACTATACACTCCTTTATAGATTGCTAATATTTACAATTTTTAAACTTGCAGATGCTATCTGGATCTGAAGAGGGGCAAGAAATTGCTGGAAGCGGTCCCTCCCATGGGGGAGATATGTCCCATGAAGGGGTAAGTATATTACAACATGTTATTTTTTCAGTATATATTATTCCATCCATTCAAGTCCATGTATAACTATGGTAACACATTATGACTGTAGACATCATCACAAATCCCTGCACTGCCTCTTTGGTTTGGATCTCCCCATAGAACAAACATAGATAAGCGGTTTGTTTACACCAGCCGACCCTCTTCCTTGAAAAGAGTGGGTGTCCATGATGATCAACCTACTCATTGCATGGTAATGTACACACTTCCAATGGAAGTTGCTACTTAGCTTTGAATTCACTTCACAACTAGTTTTTCTTAATGTTATTTTCACATGTTCACAACATCAAGATGTAGAGTCATTTGTTCTAGAACTTAGTGGGCTTGTTGATGCTGCATATACAATAGGGATAAGTCACACAGAGGTACATCTACTTGAATATTTGTAATTGTACAGTTCATTTGTATTGTCTATGGACATGCACGATGTCTAACTATTTTATCATTTGGTGAATGTAGCTACACCCTAGTCCATTAGTGCATGCGATTGAGGTTGATGTTCAACCTATGGATCCTCTTGCTACTGAAGAAATCCATTCTCATTCTGAGGAACAAATTTTTTCGGTGAGATGTTCAGTTTTTCCATAATTGATTTGTACATGTACATGTTGATAATTGTTGAGATAATTGAAATATTTTTTTTTATTCACATAAAAGAATTGCAGGGAGACTCTCTGCAAGGAGGAGGACACTAGAGTCATCTATACCGCAAATGGATGCAGTGAGTGTTTGTTTGATGTACAATTGAGTTGTATTTTAAAATTTCAAACTTTGTTATTACTGGACAATACTAGTTCAGTTACCTGATTAAGAAATATTGTCATGGATTTGCAGTCACAAGAGATGTACTTTTTTTTGCATGTGTAATGTCCCAAATCTTTCATTGGGTCACAATTTCCAGATCACATTTTCCATATTCATCAAAGTTTTCAAATGGATGATAAAAGTCAAATAATTGCCAAGGAGGAAAATCACTAGTTTCCTAGGTTGGGGGTGGAAGCTTGGAGATTTGCAATAAGGGGGATAATAAATGATGTTTAGAGATTAGAAGAGGATAAATATTTAATAATGTATATTATTAAATAAATACAATATAAAATTGAATTGGCAATGGATCATGGAGACACATGGAGACTATGGGGCCCACACAAGCTAGAATTCCTATGTTAAATGGCATCCTCCTCTTGTAATTTTGAATCTATGTGAATCCTAATGTTTTGGGATGGATTATGAGGTTAATATAATTTTCCATATACTTCATAGGTCTAATTTTGGATGAATTGTAACTTACATGTGAAAGGAAGAGCCAAATGGGAGTTTCATGGGAACTTGGCTAGATTCGTCTTACATTTATGACACCAATGATGGAGATTCTATGAAAGTTATGACACAAGTCAGATATGAAGTCTGAAATACTAACATAATGACATGTGAAGCCTTAATAGAGCATCTTATAGGTCGAATTTGGTAGTTGGAGAAGGCCAAGAGGCTCCTACTCAAATTTGGGAGAAGAGGGAAGGTGAAGAAAGAGGCCACATGGAATAGCATGAGCAGCCAAACCAATTAGACTTGGATTTGGTTTATGGATCGATTTGGAACATTAGAAGACCAATAATTTTTTATGAAATACAAGGATCATCCATGAGAAGAATATTTTTTAGTATTTGATGAATTTTGGTTTGTGAAGAGAGAGCTAGTGGATGACTAGTTCCTTTCCTTAACCAATTTCGAGGGTGAAAGATTCCCATCCTAATTGGTGATTTGGAGAGGCCACTCAGGTATTTAAAGGATATTAAATGGAGTCATAATTTACAGGTTAAATATATAGGAAGCTCATGGACATCTCAATATCAGCTTGTTCTTCCATTCATCTCAAGTTTTCTCACCATATTCAACTCTATGGAGTGAGGTGCACTTGGTGAGATATTCATCTGTTTGAGGTAAATTATATTGATACATTATTTTTTATTATTATTTAAATCCTCTTTATTTCAATTTCATAAATCTCTCAGTTTGAAAGGCCAAGATATCTCATGTATTATTGTCCAATAATTGAAGAAACAGTGTCATTTCCCTAATAACTTGTTGTAAACTCTTGCAATCTTGATGGAATCAAATATATGTGTGAAAAATAGATGATTTATGAATAAATTAACTTTAATTAATGTTTCCTATTTGTTTCATGTTCATTAACTAATAATTTTTGGCCATTGGGTCGAATTTCATATCATTTGGACCAAACTACATCTCGTTTCTCCAAGGGTCTAAAACTAGTTTTTTATGTCTGATTGAAGGAAGTGATAACATACATGGGAGTTAGATTGGTTATGAATATTAGTATATTACAATGTATTCTACACATATCCTTATTCAATTTGATAATTTTATTGAGTTTCTATACATTTGGGAAGCCATTTCGGCAATTACCCCGGAGGGTTTGAGCCCCAAAATTGCTACTTAAAGCATCTATCTTATTCAGAATTCGATATAGAATTTCAGAATTAATTGGAAGGAAATAATACACCATTGAAAATTATAATTATGTTATTATATCACTCATAAAACTTCTAGTACAATTCGAGATCATTTGGAGCTATTTGGAGCCATCTACCATTCGGGGTTGGAACCTCAAAATTACTAGTAAATTCATGGAGTTCCCTTGGATACCTATTCGACCAAAAAACCACATATGATGCTTAAAAATTTAATTTAATTAATGTATGGTAGCATATAAAAGTATCATACCCACCATTAGTGAATTTTATATAATGTTGTGAAGATATTTGTTCCAGGACCCAGGGGGGATTTCCACCTCCCAAATTGACTAGTCTTGTCCCGAAACGTATTCCCTTGCAAATTGAAGGCCATGGTTGGGTATATCAGTTGATCATGTGTCTAGTATATTTGATAATATTTCCCATCACCCCTCATGACCTTCCTCACCAATTTTTAAATCAATTGGAGGAATTTTGGGATCAATTGAATCCATTTAACTAGAGTTGTAAGAAGTTGAATTTGAGTACATTGTGAAATAATTGAAGAATTGGTATTTTGATAAAATTTACTAAAAGGGGACATTACAGTGGTATCATAGCATGATCTTGGCACCTGATGTGGTGTTATATATATGAGTACAATAATTCAGGGACCACCATTATATATTGAAACCAAAAGTGCTTTTGTTGAAGAGGAAACTATGACTAGGGATGAAAAGGGAACCTCGTATATTGGTAAGGGGAATATAAAAATAATGGAACCTATATTTGAATACATGACCAAGAATATTATGAAAGGATTCAAATTGTTGGCTATCCAAAGTTGGGAAAAATATATTAATTTTAAGAAAACCAAGGGGAAAAATGCATCAGTTTGCTTGAAGGAGAAAAAGGAGGAGACCCATGAACCACCTAGTTCTGAAATAGGTGAAGTAGAATAAATAGTACATGCAATTGATAGAAATTAACTCCCAAATTACTTTTGAAAAGATGAGGAAACATCACATGAGAAGGAAAAATAGTACCTTTAAACTATTGAATATCATTCTGAAACAAATTCTACTATGGACATGGACCAAAGGGCATCTACGGATGGATGTTTGAACTATGAAGGAGTAACTAATGATGGGTGATCACAACTATATGTTGGTGACATATATATCACTTTTTAAAGTGTTTCTGGAAGCCAAAATTCCATTAAACATGAAAATGAAGACCTTGTAGAAGTTGAAGAAGAAACAAGATCAACTTCCCCATCACCACTTGAGCTTCATGAAGTTGGTCCAAGAAAGAATGAAGAAGATGAGGAGGCTCATTTGTAAGAGAATAATTTTATTAAGGGTCCTTAAACATGAATGAAAATAATACCCAAGAGTCCCTTATCATACTTCATCACATTGGACCATTGGTATCAAATTCTTGTTGGAGAGCTACTTCCTTGGAGGAGCCATCCTTACTTGAATACATGGAGAAGATTCAAAGAGCAATGTGCAACATCAAAGGTAATTTCGTGTCTTTGATTTTTATATAAAAAATTTCATTGATCTTATTGAATGGTTACATGAATCCTACCTGAATAATAATTAAGTTATTCATAAGCTCACAGTTTAAAATGAGCAACTTCTTGAAAAATTGAAAGACACTTGTTTTTCCTCCTATGTTTCAGATTGGCAAATGGTAGATTGTTTTGAGGATTCTCATGACATGGTGGATCATGAGAAATTTATAAATTTTAATGTAATTGCTGTGTTTGAAGATGAAATTGAAGAAATCAAAACACTTGATGTGGTGGAAGAGGAACTTGAATTGTCTCTTGATGAAGGTTATGAAATTTTTAAAGTAGAGCATGATTCCTCTACATTGGAACCAATATATAACAAAGGTTTCACACTTTTGAAGGAGCTTCATGATACTAATCATATGGATCCTTACCATGATGAAACTTCTGCACTTTTTGATTATTTCGGTGAGTTAGTTCATTCTCCTACATCCTACAATTCCATGTTTTGCAGCATTAGTCTCAATGAAGTATGGGTGAAAGGGTTCTTTTTGATGGTGCCACGTGAGGAGTATGAGAGTGCTATATTTACTTTTTATGATGACATGGTTGGAGAAAACTCTCATTCAAATTTTCACCAGCATAATTTGTTACTTTATGATGATGCACATCTACATGGATTCACCTATGATCTGCATTTGAGTCACTTGAAGACTCATGGTTTTTCTTTCTCAACACTTGGTTCATTTGATGTTGGAGGAATTTTATCTAACACTTGAGTGAAGAGGGATATGGTTAAGGAACACTATTATTGGCAGCAAAATCCTATGTTATTTCATGATGATATACATATTTATGGGTGTATTGATGAGACTTCGTTGATCCACTTGAAGTCTTCATGTTTTATTTGCTCCTTATTTGGTTCATATTTTGGTGGAGGTTGTTAATTCACTTCTTCGATCAAAGAAAAAATGGCTGATTATTATTTTGATGCATATTAAATTATTTGATAGCAGAATTATAATACATGGGATCCTCACCTATGTCATTGGAGAATATTTGATTGGTCACTTGAAGCATGTATGCACTTGGAAAGTGGTAGTCTACTCACTTGGAGGTATAATGACTTTCATGATTTTTTGATGAGGCACCTCCTTGATGTATCTTTTTATTATGTTGTTATGTACTTTGATGATATATATTATGTACTCATGATGTTTGGAAGAATTAATACAAGAAAATGGGATCCAATAATTCTCTTTCCTAATGGTATGAGTTGGAGAGCACTCTTAATTGAATGAGTTAAATGCAAGCAATGTGACCCCGAGATAGTTTTTAGTCCCATTGATTCCAAATTATTCATGAAACAAGCAGTATGGGAGATGGATTCCAAAATTAATAAGGTTATTTTAATGATAGTAGTGCAGAATCAAGCATGGTGGTTCCTCTCTAAAATATTCATGGAATCTCAAAGACTCAAAGTGGGCAGCTCAGTGGAAATTTCAAAGAATCATATAGAAAGTAGGTTCTTCAACAACCATGTTTGAAATTGCTTGAGGACAAGAAATATTTAGAAGGGAGGACTTTTAATGTCCCAAATTTTCATTGGTTCACAATGGCCAAATCAAATTTGAAA
>LPNX010997021.1:17032-27277 GCA_001517045.1 Pseudotsuga menziesii | reverse complement strand
AGTCAAATAATTGCCAAGGAGGAAAATCACGAGTTTCCTAGGTTGGGGGTGGAAGCTTGGACATTTGGAATAAGGGGGATAATAAATGATGTTTAGAAATTAAAAGATTATAAATATTTAATAATTTATATTTTTAAATAAATACAAGAGAAAATTGAAGTGGAAATGGAGCATGGAGACACATGGAAACTATGGGTCCCACACAAGCTAGAACTCCTATGTTAAATGGCATCCTCCTCTTGTAATTTCAAATCTATGGGAAGCCTAATGTTTTGGGATGGATTATGAGGTTAATATAATTTTCCATATAATTCATAGGTTCAATATGAGATGAATTGTAACTTACATGGGAGAGGAAGAGCCAAATGGGAGTTTCATGGACACTTGGCTAGATTCGCCTTACATTTATGACATCTATGACACCAATGATGGAGATTCTATGACAGCTATGACACAAGTCATATATCAAGGCTGAAATACTGACATAATGAAATTTCATGCCTAAATAGAGAATCTTAGAGTTCAAATTTTGGAGTTGTAGAAGGCCAAGAGTCTCCTACTCAAATTTGGGAGAAGAGGGAAGGTGAAGGGAGAGGCCACGTGGCATAGCATGAGAAGCCACACCAATTCTACTTGGATTTGGTTTATGTATAGATTTGGAACCTTAGAATACCAATAATTTTTTATAAAATATAGGGATGAGCCATGAGAATGATATTTTTTATCATTTGATGAATTTGGGTTTGTGAAGAGAGAGCTAGTGGATGACTAGTTCCTTTCCTTAACCAATTTCGAGGGTGAAATATTCCCATCCTAATTGGTGATTTGGAGATGCCACTCAGGTATTTAAAGGATATTAAATGGAGTCATAATTTAAAGTTTCAAGCTATATGAAACTCATGGACATCTCAATATCAGCTTGTTCTTCCATTCATCTCAAGTTTTCTCACCATATTTTAGCTCTATGGAGTGAGGCGCACTAGGTGAGCTATTCATCTCTTTGAGGGAGCTTCTCTTGCTCCATTATTTTGTATTATGATTTAAATTATATTTATTTCAATTTGAGAAATATTTCAGGTCGAAAGGCCAAGATATCTCATGTATTATTGTCCAATATTTAAGAAACAATGCCATTTCCCCAATACCTTGTTGTAAACTCTTGCAATATTGATGGAATCGAATATATGTGTGTACCATTGATGAATTATAAATGAATGAAATATAATTAATGTCTCCTATGGGTATCATTTTCAGTAACTTAAAATTTGTTTCCATTGGGTCAAATTTCATATCATTTGGACCAAACTACATCTCGTTTCCCCAAGGGTCCAAAACTAGTTTTTTATATCTGATTGAAGGAAGTGATAAAATCCATGGGAGTTTGATTGGTTATGCATATGAGTATGTGATAGTATATTATAAAAATTCCCTTATTCAATTTGATAATTTGAGTGATTTATTGTACATTTGGAAAGCCATTCCGATAATTCCCGGGGAGGGATTTTAGCCCCAACATTGCTAGTTAAAGCATCTATATTATTCATAATTTGATATAGAATTGTGGAAGTAATTGGAAGGAAATAATGCACCCATAAAAATTATAATTAATTTATTATATCACTCATACACATTCTGGTACAATTCTAGAGCATTTGGAGCTATTTGGAGTCATCTACCATTCGAGGTTGGAACCTCAAAATTACTAGTAAATTCATGGAGTTCCTGTGGATACCTATTCGACCCCAAAAACACATATGATGATAAAATATACTTTAATTAATGTTTTATAACATATCCAAGTATCATACCCACCATTAGTGAAGGGTGTATAGTGTTGTGAAGAGATTTGTTCCAGGACCCAGGGGGGATTTCCATCTCCCGAATTGACAAGTCTTGTCCTAAAACTTCTTCCCTTGAAAATTTCAGATCATGGTTGAGTATATCAGTTAATTATATGTCTGATATATGTGCTCATATTTCCAATAACCCCTCAGGACCTTCCTCACCAATTTTGAAAGCAATTGGAGGAATTTTGGGATTAATTGAATCTATTTAACTAGAGTTGTAGGAAGTTGAATTTGAGTACATTGTGAAATAATTGAAGAATTGGTATTTTGATAAAATTTCCTAAAAGGGGACATTAAAGCATGTACATCAAAGAATTTTTTGATACATGTACATTGACAGGACATATAAGGGCCTTCTATTTTGTATTATAACTTTCATGATATAAAAAATATTTCATATCAAGGCTCTTGAGATATTCATGGTTCAGTCTTTTAAGTCTGATTATACAAGTGTGGAGAATAATTTTTCTGTGTAATGTTCCCAATTTTTTATATATTTTATGATTGCGTGGACATATCAGTTATAAATTTGAGAACACTGCACAATTACAATATTACGTAATGACCAAAATGTACATTTCAATTGTTTTTACCACGATCCAATTGCATATACAATGTTAAATTGTATTCACAAAGATGGAACATATGTAACAAACATAAGCACTCAACATAGCTACGCAACTAATCTAATTAAGTGGAATACAAAATCACCTTACCCACATAACAACCTAACAAACTTCTAAAGGATGCACAAAGTTGACACACATAAGTGATGCACCGGCGTGGTCTACATAAATGAAATTGGTGTTTGGCATGATGTCTTTCATATAATGAATATATGGGATACACATCAAACCTAAAATTATATGATTATAAGGTTGATTCAAAATAATGGCTTTGATTATATCCTGTACATTATGTATATCCTGGGCATTATTTTATCAGTTTTTTAATGTGATTGGCATTTGATGAATGGCCTTGAGGAACAACTTTGGAAGAGATGAAAATGATGTGTGATTTTATTATAGTTTAAACTGATTGTATAAGTACTATTCTAAATCTTGTTTTATAAATTTATGTTTATGGAAAATTATTCAAAGCATTCATAGTTTGAAGATAAATATTTTGTAATAATGTCGTAATAGGTTGGAAACTTGTTTTTAAGCATAAACACATTCCATTACATGGTTACTAACGTAACGGCATTGTCTCCTCCTACATTTCATCATACAAATTCTCACATTTATTGGATGACCAGGATAAATTACTATGGAAACAAACTTCATTGGAATTTCTGGTCTCATGAATGATATGAGATCCTAAGATCAATTCACATCCACATACATATTGACAACTCCTTTCAGCTTGATTAAAACATAAACAAAGAATCCCTACCCAGGGCATAGAATGGAAACCATGCATCAAAGAGGGGTTCTAGTGTGTCATGAAAGGGTGTTGATGGAGGTTCCATGTGGGCATGCTAGCCACATGATCACAGTCAAGGAATTTGCAAAGTTGATCCCTATGTGCAAAAATTTGGCATTCCCTTACTAAGAAAAATCCTACTTTCCAAAGTTGACCTAATACATGATCCCTTGTCCATGGACCAGGAGTAGAGGGCCATCGTTAGTACTATCCCAATGTCTTGAATCCAATAGAGTCGCATAGTCATTGTATGGCACATTGAATCCCACCTCCTACCATCTTTCAAGGACACTTATTGAATCCCTACCCGGGGCATAGAATGGAAACCATGCATAAAAATGGGGTTTTGGTGGTTCATACAAGCATTTTTAGGTAGGTTCCATGTGGGAACACTAGACACACATTCACGGTTGAGTAATATGCAAATTTGACCCCTATGTGCATAAATTTAACATTCCCTTACTCAATGAAACCCTAGTTTCCAAAATTGACCTAAAACATGATCCCTTGTCCATGAACCTAGAGTAGAGGGCCACCCCTAGCACTATCCCGATGTCTTGAATCCAACTAAATCGATGGTTTGTCGATATGAGACATGACCATAATTCTATGGAACATTGAATCCCACCTCCTACTGGCTTTCAAGGACACCTGTTGAATCCCTACCCGAGGCATAGAATGGAAATTATGTATCAAAACGAGGTTATAGTGGGTCATGAAAGTGTTTTTAGGTAGTCTCCATGTGGGAATTCTAGTCAAACATTCACGGTCGAGGAATATGAAAAGTTGACCCCTATGTGCAAAAATTGGACATTCCCTTACTAAGAAAAACCCTAGTTTCCAAAATTGACCTAAAACAAGATCCCTTGTCCATGGACGCAAAGTAGAGGGCCACCCTAACACTATCCTTATGTGTTGAAATTCAATGGAGTTGATGGTTCGTCGATCCGAGCCACAACCATCATTCCATGGAATGTTATATCCTACCTCCTACATGATTTCAAGGACACCTGTTGAATCCCTACCTAGGGCATAGAATGGAAACCATGCATCAAAATGAGGGTTTGGTGGGTCATTCAATTTTTTTTAGGAAGGTTCCATGTGGGAATGCCAGCCACATGTTCACAGTCGACTAATATGCAAAGATGACCCCTATGTGCAAAAATTTCACATTCCCTTAGTGAGCAAAACCGTAGTTTCCAAAATTGACCTAAAACATGATCCCTTTTCCATGGGCCTAAAGTAGAGGGACACCCCTAGCACTATCCTAATGTCTTGAATCCAACAGAGTCAAAGATTCATTTATTTGAGTGATGGCCATCATTCTATGGAACGTTGAAGCCCACCTCCTATAGGCTTTTAGGGACACCTGTTGAATCCCTACCCAGAGAATAGAATGTAAATCATGCATCAAAATTGTATTCCAGTGGGTCATGCAATTGTTTTTATGCAAATTCCATGTGGTAACGCTAGCCACATATTCACGATCAAGGAATTTTCAAAGTTGACCCCTATGTGTAAAAATTTCACATTCCCTTATTAACCAAAACCCTAGTTTCCAAAATTCACTTAAAAATATATCTATTGTCCATGGACCCAGAGTAGAGGGCCACCCCTAGCATTATATCGATGAAATAAATCCAATGGAATTGATGGTTCACCAATCCGATCAACTACCATCATTCTATGGCACGTTGAAGCCCTCCTCCTATAGGCTTTCAGGGACACCTGTTGAATCCCTACCCGGGGCATAGAATGACAACCGTGAATTAAATGGGGTTTTGGTGGGTCATGAAAGTGTGTTTAGGAAGTTTCCATGTGGGAAAACTAGCCACACATTCACAGATGAGGAATATGCAAAGTTGACCCCTATGTGCAAAACTTTGACATTCCCTTAGCGACAAAAACCCTAGTTCCCAAAATTGACCTAAAAAATTATCCCTTGTCCATGGACCGAGAGCAGAGGGAAAGCCCTAGAACTATCTCAATGTCCTGAGTCCAAAAGAGTTGGCATTTCATTTACCAGAGCCACGACCATCATTATATGGCACATTGAATTGCACCTCCTATAGGATTTCAGGGACACATGTTGAATCCCTACTTGGGTCATAGAATGGAAACCATGCATCAAAACCAAGTGTCGGTGGTTCTTGCAAGCATGTTTAGGAAGGTACCATGAGGGAATTCTATCCATGCTTTCATGGTCAGGGATTATGCGAAGCTGACCCCTATGTGCAAAAAAATGACATTCCCTTCTTCAGAAAACTATGGTTTACAGTGCAAACTAGAGTTACCTGGATTGGCTATAGGGTTTGTAAGATAGGATTGTAAATGGCTACTAGTCTAGTATTACCACTCATTAACTACATGACTCCGTTGGAGAAGAAAATTATTGGATTCAAGGAGATAATTATCATATTCCAAGATGTCCTTATAAGATCAACTTCGAGATTCAAGCCAAATGCAATAGACATATACCAGATAGAGTGATAGATAATGGTCTTGGCCTATACGACTTGATTCATGTAAGTATCAATATAATACAAAAAATCCATGATGAAACTCAAGTACAATTTACCAAGTTGAAGAATTCTATTCAATTTATCAATCTATCAAGCGATAAATAATCAATGAGATGATGAAACCAAAATATCTGACTACCACATACTTGAATACCTACTTGTGCTCATTCGACTAGACCATTGGGATCACCTCTAATAGAAATAGTATCCTTTAGCCTCTCGTGCTCGGAGTAAGGAAACAAGTATCGTGACTTTGATGAGTTATTTCTTCGCATTGTTTGTATCTAGAGGTTTGTGCCAATAGCTAAGTTTGTATAATGGTATACAATTTGACCTGGTCTATAATATTCAAATACATAACGTTGTTTCTTTCGTGTGTGGTAAGCCTTTGTCAAATATTCTCCTTTTTTAACCATTGACCCAATTAGAAAATCATTTCCCTCAGAGTCGCTTAATGAGACAATGAGGGTTGGCTTCCCATCCAAGAAATGTCCCATCCAGTAGTTAGTGTTCCATTCATTTCCTCTTAGGGAAAACACTGCATATATGTGCCTCGCACAAAATAAAGTGCAGACCTAGGATTCAACTAAATAAACACAACGAGTCATCAAACATTTCAAAGTTATCAACATAATAGTCAAACCTGGTTGTATGAAATCTGAAATGTGGTCATAGTTATTGGAAATACTCGACTTTCCCTCCTCCAATTGGGATAATTTTATAGTTATTTGTCGACCATTGGGGATTAATACATGATCCCAATTGTCAACCCAATATGTGGATTCATAGTTGTTCCATTTACCACTTATACATGGATAACAAAAACAAGGGAGTTTCCTAGTCCGCATTTCAACTATAGCATTTTCTGACGTTCTAACTGAATGGAATGCATGAGTTTCTTGGATGGTCTTGAACTCATATAGGTGTGATCGATCTACATCAACCACCTCCCAAAAATATCTATGTACATGTGCTTTTTGAGATAATTGGTCTTCTTTCCTTCTAGCTCCATGCCCTGTCACTAAAGAACACCATGCAACAATGGTCTTTGCATCTTGGATGAGGGAAATAGTTGTGAATTTCACCTCTTTCATACATAATGGAGTCTTGATGCATGCACCTACTCCATCATGTTCCCATTTTCCATTTTTGGTCTCAAAATAGTTCCAAATATGTGGCACCTTGCGTCTCTTGTGGAGAATACACAACCATTGGAAGACACAGGAATTTTTGAATTTCTTGGAACAACCATAAGACCAAAGCCAATGTTGTTCCATCTGTATATTGTTATCGTCCAGGTGATTGTATAACAATTAAAAGCTGTGTTGTACAAAATCCAAGTCATCACACATGTCATCACTTATGTAAAAGTGATACTCCTTGAATATAACCCTTTCCTCTTTAGTACTATCTTCCCCATCTCTATAGGTGATATGTACCATTATGCTGACTTGGTCTGAGTGATAATATTGACTCTGAATCTCATTCTTTGGTTGAAGAGTGTAATTTTCTGCAAAAACGACCACTGATAATATAGTTCCAATAGAAAATGTATCACTGCATGTTCTAAACTGGTCATCTTTCCAACTGGAAACATGTACATGCTTTACATATTGTTGTGTCTTTTCAAATAATTCCTCCATGAATTTGAAAACCAATACCTTGTAGATAAACAATCAATATGTACAGATCAATAGGTTGTGCATATATGAAGTAGCAATACATGAAGAAAAAATACTATTCAAGAACTCGTTACTAACCCAAGAGTTGACCAATTGTATTTTTTTTCTTTCATTCCCTCCACCGATATCATATGTGACATATTTGAATCACTGCAAGTTCACTTCATGTCTCCCAAGTTCATGCTCATCGGTGACATGTATGCATTTGTCCAAAAATTCCATTCCACCACACCTTGGGCATGTCTCATCTAAGCAAGGTCTTTGATAAAATGTGCAACCTTCTATCCTTCTACACAAAATTCTATGGATAAGGTCTCTAGATGATCTCGGTGGCAATGTATTTGAGCATTCCTGCACAATAGTGTTTTGCAATACATGCAATATATGTATATATGTTTCATAATAATAAATGTACTCAATGTGATATTGACAACAACATGTGTTATGATTTGTGTTTTTTTTAACATAACATGGTTTGCATTTCTTGAAATATCTTTGGCCCAAGTTGAGATCATTGTGTTCATGCCTAAATATCTCATATAATTTTGTTTGTTTCATGTCAATAAAATGTTTAATGTGAGGCCCACGATCCCATGAAAAACTTCTCAATTTTAGTAAATTTCTTTGGTTGGATGAAGGTCTAGTATTGTCATGCCAAAACTCTTACACAAGTCCCTTTACCACATCAATAAGCTTCATATCGGAGCGTGGAAACCTGCCAATGAAGGACCAGACATCTGTTTGACCAGAGTCAAGTTGTTCTCTTCTAGAGCAATACCTATGGAGTGCTTTGATATCCAATCCTGCAAGTTTGGATGTAGGATTAAGAATTCCAAGGGCCTTGGTGATTTTGTTCATGATTGATTGTGACAACACACTACGAGCTACATTGCGATCCTTTGAATGTGATTTCTTTCCAATAGTACTAAATGCATCTACTAAAATTTTGACAACCTGAGAACTTGGTTCATAACTGTTTATCATATTTATCCTTACGTTTTTCCTAACAATAGTCATAGAACTAGATTTTAATAATGATATAAAAAATCTACATTTATCTCCATCACATTTAGAATGAAAGTAGTTGACAAGTATCTGTTGAGATTGATATGCAATACTTCGTTTAGACAATGTACCTTCAAGTGAACCGATGATATTTTCATCGATCTATATACGTTTTGGATTTCTTTAGTGTGAAATTGCTAATTGAGGTAGGGAGGTTGGAACTGTACCTTGTACCATATCACTCAGATGGTCTACCATTTGAACATGAACTTCATGTCTTTCTGCGTCTTCTAGTTAGTCGGATGGTGGAAATTGGAAATCCTCCTGGCTAGTCTGAACAACACTGTCTTCTTCGAGCATACATTTGGCATTCAACGTCTCTCTAACTTTGTCACTTGTATACTCGCATCCAATTAAATATGAAAAGGTTTTAGGTGTCCTTGATGTGCACCTATGTTTTACTCCATGATCAGTGCCATGCATTTCTCATTCTTCTACTGATATGGAGACTGAAGGCCCCTCGAGCGAATGATTTTTGTCTTTCTTGATGTGGATTGGTAGGAAGAAATGTGGCATCCTCAACAACTGGAATTTTTTGAGTTTCCATAGATCTTCTTCAATTGGTCATGTCATTTCTTTTATTTTCTCTAATTTATTCAAGGATTTCATTGGGTATGCTCTTCCTTGATGATTTTCTTGCTCAATTGTGTGAGTTTACCATCACCACAATGATCAATGATATATGGTTCTCCTCAATGGGATATTACCCAAGCTTGGTTTCTTTCTTGCTCAATTGTGTCTAAATACTGAAATTAAGGGGAATATTGGGAGCAAGGTTTCCTTTGCTAGCTCCTCAATGGTACTCTTCAATGGGAAACTCTCCACGCTTGGTTTCTTGCTTGCTCAATACTGTCTAGATAATCAAGTTAGGGGGGAGATTCGGAATAATGTTGCCTTTTCTAGCCCCTCAATTGCAAGAAAAACAATGGTATATATGCTCTATGGTGATCCTCAATGGGAAATTCCCCAATATTGGTTTCTTTCTTGGTCAATTGTGTCTACATAATCAACCACAATGAGCAAGTTAATCTTTCCTTTTCTATCTCCTCAATTGCTAGAAAAACAATGGTGGAGATGTTCTATGGTGCTCCTCAATGGGAAATTCCCCAAGCTTGGTTTCTTTATTACTCAATTGTGTCTACATACTCCACCATAATGACCAAACTAATGTTTCCTTTACTAGCTCCTCAATTGCAAGAAAAACAATGGTGGAGATGCTCTATGGTGCTCCTCAATGGGAAATTCCCCAAGCTTGGTTTCTTTCTTTCTCAATTGTGTCTACATACTCCACCACAATGACCAAGTTAATGTTTCCTTTGCTAGATCCTCAATTGCAAGAAAAACAATGGTGGAGATGCTTTATGGTGCTCCTCAATGGGAGATTCCCCAAGCTTGGTTTCTTTATTTCTCAAATAATTATTTATTTATTGGTCCTCAATGTATACCATGCTCCAAGCAATACTTAGACACTTGTGATGGAGATGCTTGATGTCAAAAACATAATATGTTGTGATAATATGGTGAAGAAGAGAATGAATGCACTATTTGCAACTAGAAATTGCATGTGGGCTGTGAAACTTGCGTGAAATATGATAGAGTGTTTCTCGAACGGGGACTGTTGTTGCTTATATTGAGACAAAATGCGCACACATTATTGTTAACAAAAACAGGGGCACGTTTTGACCACACAACTCAAATAGTGTT
>LPNX010997007.1:0-58885 GCA_001517045.1 Pseudotsuga menziesii | reverse complement strand
AGGTCATCCTACACTCGTGAAGAGGTTCCAATGCAGCTTACCCATTAATAAATTGAGAAGTTCTAAATATTCATGTTTTATCTTATCTTGGGACTAGAACAGTAGGATGCATGGTTAAAAGTCAACCCTTTCGAGGCTATAGACGCCTGCGGGTAGGAGGGTCATGACTGTAGTATTGAGATCATATCTTTAAAAACTGGTCGAATATCGAAATTGTATTGTATTTCCCAGAATTAATTTCTTTTGGAGTCTTATGTTTTCTGAAAAACCTTAAAATTCGTATCATTTTTTAAGGTAATCTCTGAATAATGATAAAAGAATTGAATCTGGTATTAGTTTGAAAGCTAGTCTCATCACAAGGTACAGTTTTTTTATCTTCAAGAAAATGCTAATCTGAGTTAAAGAAAATTTTTCTTATCTTGCTACATACACAATACAGATTTCATGTTTTCACAGAGATAACTATTTCGCCCAGTCAGTCGCCATCTGTTGTGCCCCTACCCAACAGCCTTTAAAAAAACATTATTTCATTAAACAAAATTGTATTTTGTTTTGATGAAATGTTTGAATTTCATATAGCAAACTTAAAGAATTAAAAGTTACTAAAATGGTGACATTCCAAACATGAAATTCAATGTTTTTAAATAAACCTTTGCAAACTATGGATTAGTTGACAAAATTATTATTTTGAGTGGATAAGTGTTAATAATTTGTCATAACCTAATAGTGATTTCTTATCCAAAAATTTATCATTTAATTTTATTATGTGATTTTGTTATCATAAATGTTGATAAGGTTTTGAAATTGGGAGGCTGATTATGGTATTGATGACACCTTATAAATGGGTAATTTTGATTCAATTATTCAACTTGGTAATTCTGATTCATGTAACGATGGATATTGAAAGATAAAACCATGCATTCAATTAAGAGTTTGAAAAATATTTTACTAAGCCTATCTTATTATTTTTGCTACATTATTAAAAGTGTTAAATAAATAAAGATCAAATAAGTATATTTATAATTAATAGACTTTATTTATATTTTATTATTTATACAAGATAAATGAATCTTTTAATTATTTTGTATAAATATAATAAATAAAGTTCTTTGATCTTTTAAATGTTTACCTAGAAAATTAGGTATAATTAACACTTTATTTTAATTTTATCATATTTGCAAAAGTACCGGGAATTAATGTGAATTTTATAAAGGCTTAGAACTGAGCATACGTTTCCTTTTTATTGAAGATTATTGTCTGATTTATCCATTGGTTATTTGAATAACGGCACATCAATGAAGATTGAAGGAGCTATTAATTCAATGGAAAGGTTTGTGAATTTTGTTTTATTCACAACGGGATTCTCATATTAAATCAGCTATCTGTTCTCCGATATTGTAGAGATTTGAGAGATGCCAGACAAATCTATGGATTATTATATTGCTAATAATGATAAAACAAATATCCTGTAGATGCTAAAATGTTTTAATTGCACATATTGAAACAAATCGCAGATTTTGAAAACGGCAAAAGAGCTGGAAAGATCATTAGTTAAGCTATTTATTTTCTCATGATTGAATTATGTTTACACTTCTTTCTTTTATTAGGTTTTTTGTTTTTCATGTGCAGATGCTAAGGAGATTGTTATGATTCTGGAAATTGCCAGGAGATGAATTTTATTCTGTGTCAGTTATTAAAAACGCGTCCTCAATTAATAGGCATTTTTCCATGCCATGTTTTAAGCAAATGGAGATAGATATGAAAAATCCGCGACATGGGTTTTTCTCAGAACGGACCCATTTAGTTGTACTCACGAAGATTTTGCCAAACAGTGATGGATTCTGGGAGATTTCGGGGGTTTTCTGGACGTGATTTTTGCAGTTGCGACCGGCAAAATTTTGTCTGTGTAAAACCTAATTTGGATTCCGTTTTTTTGTTATTTAAGCAGACTGGAATTTGCTGAAAGGGGGGTGGACGTGGAGGCTGCCAACGCTGAAGAGATTTCTCTCTTGTAAGCTCAGAAAATACTGCTGCCTGAGGTCGATAGTTGATGGAGAGGAGACAACAAGACTGTGGTTTGATTTATCTGCAATTTTAGACAGCTATTTGTCTTCAGCTACGATATGTTAAACTGGTGATATTTTTAATATATGTTTTTAGTTTGTATACTGGGCATATAGTTTTGATATTTACCAGTCTTGTCATTTCTTTTCTATTTTATCTATGTTTGTTATAATTCTCTAAAGAATTTTGCAAATATATATGTCTTGTACGATTATCGATTTTTAATGTTTTTGATCTTGCTGATATGTCATGTTGTTTAATTAATGAATGATATCATTATTTATATAATATGTAATGATTACTGTATGGTTTTGTTAATGTTTAAATTTCTTTAAATATTATCAAGTATATTCATGCAGTATTCCTATCAGCATAATTCAATTCCAGGTTTAATATTCTTTTCACTTTTGATGAGGATAGATTAATATGCTGTTTCTTTAAATTATTTTATGGAAAACAGCCAGTGAATCACATTCAGGGTTAAACTTACAGCAAAATAACACAGTTTATTTTCTTCTCATTATGTTAGTAACAATTCATTAAATCCGAATTTAATAGTTTATTTTCTTCTCATTATGTTAGTAACAATTCATTAAATCCGAATTTAATATTTATATTCCTGTGAGATTAGTCTTTGATTTTTGTATATTTGTTAATAATACAATTTTGTAATTATTTTAACATATTAATATTTGATTAATTTTGTGATTATTATATTATAAGTTAAGATTAATTGCATAGATTTAGTTCATAGACTATTATTAATTATATTAATAATTCATTAGTAATTAGATTAACTAGTTTAATTTTGTACATTTGTTAACAAGTTTGTTGTGTATATTTGTAAGTATTTAATAGATTTAACAATAGCTTCGTTTTAGTTTTGGACTTTCAGGCTAACAGAGCCTTTAAACCTGTCGTAAACAACCATCCCAAACAGCTTGGAACCTGCTCTAAGTATCCCGGTCTGGGTTGTCTTCCCCGTTACGTGCATAGTCACATATGCTCGTCAACACCCCTAAAAGTAAGCACCATATCCTCAAGCCACTCCATGTTTTTCTGCATGCATTCTCACTGAGCCTAGCCCTCTTTGGATCCAGCTTTGTAGTATCCTTCCCTAGGGTTTGAATTTCAATTTTGCAGGCGCAGGGAGGAGGACCCACTCAAAAAACTCAAAACATAGGTTTTTGTGGCTAATTTTGGTTTCAAAACAGTCTCTAAGACATCGAAAGCAGACTTTCAGTAGCTAAGACCAAAATTTTAGGGTGCTCCATACCGCCGAAATTGGCGTTTTACTATGAAACGTCATATTTTTAAAATAATTATTGTGAGCACCTGGAGAATCATTTTGAAAAAATCTTAGAAATTTTTGTTCCTAAAATTTTAGAGAACAATAACCTCTCTCAGTTTTCCTACAGGTATTGCATATTGTGAGACTCAAATCCATCTTTGAGCCCTAATTTTCGGATCCCAGAATTTCCCTATTTTACACATGTTTTTGAAATATAGAGCTCGCGAAAATGAAAATGATTTTCAAAAAACTGAGAGAGGCTTTCTCAAAACACACCAATATACAAAAACCTCTTTTTTTTTACACACAGGTGTCACATATTTGAAGGAAAAAATCCATCTCTAAGCCCCAAGTTTCAACAGTTTGGCCAAATTTTTAAGGCGAAAGATGACCTAACAAAGCAGGTGGTAGCATAATATGAAGATTTTACCTCACCAACACCAAGGTAAGGTTAGGATGAACCAATAGTAGAGAATTCCTCAATAAAACCTAGGTTTCATAGGATCAACCGACTGTTAGGGAAAATACATGAAATGGAGATCTTAGACAGAGAGGTAAAAAGAAATAATGCAATATTAACCAAGAATAATGCTAAGTTACACAATTCTCTACTAGAAATGAGAGGGTTGTATGTCCTACTAAAAAGAAGGAATCTGAGGCTAATGAGGGACAACACCAGACTTTACAGAATGATCTGGCTTATGAGGTTGCAGAAGAAAAACTCAAACCCTAGCCCTCAAGCTCAACTTACACTAGAAACCCTAGCAGAGGTAGCAATAAGGAAAGATCCTGAGACAACTCATGATGTTGTTGTTTTGTCAAACCCCATGCAGGGTGAAGGAGTACCAAAAAATCAGGAGTGAAGTGTAAAAGGTTGATTAAAGGATAATAATTTTTTTTGTAGAAAACAGAGCTTTTAGTGTCTTAGGCGAATGCAATAGTTGTTCATTAGCCATCGAAAGCAAAGCTTTCGGCAGCTAACAGACCCAGGATTATTCTTCCTTAACCACCGAAAGAAAAAATGGATGTAGAAAGATATTTGGGCACATAGAACCAGTTTTGGAAAATACAACTATCTCAGGGATGAAATATAAAGCTGAAATTTGTTGAAAAGCACCATTGGAGGAGGTCTGTTCCAGTTTTGAGGATACAATCAAGGAGAAAAGGGTCACAAACCTGAACTGTTTTTTACCAACCATGGCATATCTATTCTATGACAGGTTACAACTCTACTTCAATAATCACTACGGTTATCAAAGATTTCAATGAGTGAACAAGTGTTAGCGTTAGATAGACTAGTACGTAAATTAGAGTTTTTGACCTAATTTTGCAAAAAAAATTATTTTATCTATTTTTAGTAAATCAGATCCAACTTTTGAGGATCTGAATATTTTTGTAAAGGCTATAAAGGCTAAGACTTATGTTGAAGCAAGGGTTCGACTTCGGGACCTTTAGACCCTTATTATTATCAAGCTTCTCATGTTATTCATCATCTAATATATGCTCTTTTACTATTATATGTTCAACTTCCATATCTTTTATGTCCTGTACTTGTGCTTGAATGTCTGATTCAGGTTTATTCATGTTATCTAATATCTGATAGTTTTCATCCTATTTGTATGTTGATGAGTTGAATTGCAAGTACTTTTCCTTATTATGATTAGCCATTTATATGTAATTGCTTTATATATGAATCTGCCAGCATAGTAAGTTCTCCATCTGTTCACCCTATTATCAAACCTCTGAACATTGGTAGTTGGAAGTCTTATATTTTGATTTATTTTTATGCATGTCTTGAGCGTGTGAGGTCCTTTAGGTCATCTAACTTGATCCATTTATAAAAACCATAAAAACATTTAAGTTACCAGGCATCCTCGAGCTGCAACCTAGAGGAGTTTCCTGGAGTGATAATACCATGCATTTATTTTTGGGTAGTTGAGCATGCTTTGTTTCTATGGAACAATGATCATATTTTAAATTTGATGTCACAACACTGATATGCAATATTTCCATTGATTTGCCTCGCTCTGGAGAAAAATATAAAAATCCACTGGAGTCAGCTTGTGCACAGCTTGACTTGGAATGTGAGAAAGATGTAGATGGATATGGACCAAGAAATTTCCCAAGAATGCCAGCATAAGTACCATGAAGAGGAAACAAAGGCAATACGCATACAAGACAAATGCAAAATGACATGCAAAAATTTGGAAGTTGTTGCTACTTCAAAAGCTGTAAGTACTGAACTAGTGTTCATGGCCCTGTAGCACATCTAAGGGGTAATAATTCCGGTCTAAAAGCTTCATCTATTAGTTCACCATTCATAATATTATTATATTAATCAATCATTGGGAAAGAAACTGAAGTAGTTGGAGGCATGTCACTTTTGTTTCGACCTCTTCCTTTCCAAGTGTATTGCAACATTTTATGGCTGAGAATGGGCTACAAGTTGTCTTGCACGTAATTTTCTCTTAAGGAGGTATTTTGGTTGAAAATTGCAAACTGAAACAGATTTTTGAGCTTTGGCTTCGAATTCCTTTTTCACAAATAAATATTAAATTCTTCTCACATATATATTATATCATTCTTTTCTCTTGTGAGCTAGGTTGAAAGAAAGTTGGAAACAGAGAAATGGTTAAGGTATGGGTTCTTCATTATTGGTCAACCACATACTTGATTTTAGTTATGATGTTACTTTGGCTGGCCTACTGCTTTTCTACCCATATGTTGTAAATATTGTCAGGATTTTTCCTCTTATTGGATGGAAGATATGCATTGAGTTGTTACCTTACAATGCAATGCGCTGCTGAGAGCCTGCATTTGCCATGTTCCTGTGAATCTAGCTTGAAGAAAAATAGGATATTAGAAGTTTGGATTGCCAGAAGCTTTGGTAACTAGCCATGGTTCTAGCTTCCTTTCTACCTAGAAGTATGATAACCTTTTATTCCTTATTGCAAAGGGCTATTAATGAGCTTGAATTTAGTACATGAAGTTATTAATGTATTTTTTTATATGTGGGAAATTTTAGATGTTTATGTCAAAATTGGAGCATATTTCTTCTACTGTGTGTTTTCACTTCACCAGTGATATTTTGAATCTGAAATTATTCTATTACATTTTTTTTTAAATACCTGATAAGCCATCATTGTATTAAAATGGCCTTTTCTTGGCCTCCTAGATACCCATGCAAGGAAGGAGAGTGCTTCATATCTTACTCCTAATCTAGGTTCATATAACCTTTTCTTGATGCAATTGGATGAGCTAAACATTGGATAGCTCTATATTCTAGAATATAGAATTTATCAACTTCTAAATTAATTAATCAGATGAGCTTTCTGATATTGGGTCACTAGAAATGTAAAGCGACCATCCTGATTACTTTCCAGACTCCAAACAAATTCACAGTAGCACCAAGGATCCCTATATGTTATTCTATTTTTGAATGAATCATCATATTTTTGATGCAGTATTCAAGGCTATGGTTATATATTGTACCTACTCTTATGCTAATATTGACTTTTATTTCTTAGCTTGAGTATTTCAACAGTATTTTAACTATTCCAGGTTTATGGCAGAATTATGGTCTTCCAAGTGATTTGTTGTCTGGAGGTTGGTATAAAGATTCTATGGAATATTTATAACTGCAGGAAGAAACCAAAATCTTTATTGACCAGCTATGTAGTGCATGTTAAATTGTTACGATGGTAACTTTGTCTACTCCATGTTCTAGTCCTTAAGCATGCAATCTTAAACTGTATAATGCATTCCAAGTATAGCCTTCCACGTAATTATATGTTGAAATAAAAAATTTATAAGCATATTCATATCTACTTAATTGATCAGTATTCTTATATCCTCGAACTAGAATTAGAAAGGTGTTCATGAATTAACTATCATAGGAAGACAAGTGTTTGATCAAAACCTTCAAGCAAAATACACCAATAATTACCATGTATAAAACATAAACAATAACAATATTATCAGTAATGAAAATAATGATAACAGTGTACAAGAAATAAAGCAATAATAGAAATACTAGTAAATTTAATAACTAGTTAACAAAGAACAATAATAAATCTAGTCTAGAACCCCACTACTAGTATAAAGTTTCTACGAGTGGGAGATGCACTAGGAATCTTGTTTCTCTTTGTGAGGGTCCATTATTCCAATTTCTCATCTCATATCCTTTCCAGATCTATATGAGTGTTGGTTGATAGTGGGTTTATCTTGCCATATATTGTGAAGAAACGGTATACCAACTAGAAAAGGGCACACTTACATCCCCAAAAACACATGAGGAGGGCGCAATCCATTGGCAACTCAACATAGAAGAGGACTGAGGGTTCTGTAAAAGTGGGGATGCACCAGTATTTGGGAGAACATGACATAAAGGAGGCACATTATACATGTTGTATTTATATTATATATCTCTTGTCTTCTTTCTCAAATCGTGACCATCTTGAAGGGGTGCCCAATACTTCTCAAAGATGCCAGCTACAGGAACAACTAAGGGAATCTATACAGACATCTTCAAGAAGAACATTGGGATGATATTAATGTGTTTGGATAGTGGTGCATTGAAATTGCAAACCTGGGAATGAGTACACTTCAAGCTGGGCATTCATTCCATCACCAAATATTGTCCATTTCACCAATGATTCACTGTTGTTCCACTATCATTTTGTAAAGATTACATAGTACTAGGCAAGCAACTGATAACTTCAACAATTTTCCAGGCATGTTCACTTTCATTTGATTAAAATTATAAGTCTGATATTATCTTGCCTCCTTTGATTATTATGATATAAAGCTATCATTATGGAATGTGAAGGCTTATGCAAAGATTATAGTAAACACTTTCCATGTGGAAACCAACTATGAACATTAGTATTCCAATACATAACACACTTGTTTAAAATCTGAGAATTGACAGTTAATCACACTCAAGGGGAAACAAAGTGTTTGACCAAATTCTTCAACCAATTGCAATATAAATTGTGGGTCAGAATTCAGATTTGTGAGGGCACTACCTTCAACAAGGCTTGCCATTAGATTCACTACGTTCTACTTCTAACTATGTAAAGAACTATTAAAACAGTTTGTTAAGAACTCAATATGTCAAATTTACCCAATAAGAACAAATATGGAATCATACTTGCTTCATATCAAGATGTACAAGGACCTCTGCTCCTGGAAATGCTTCTCGTGTTGTTGTAACTGCCACCCTCATTTCTTCATTCCATGCTCCACCAATACCATCCAAATGATATTCCTTTTTCTTTAAACTTGGTTCTTTCATAGGTAAATAATATTCTCACAGTAGGTGGCCTACCCAAACATCGTCCTTCCTACATTATAGCAAGGAAAAGAATATTTTATTAACTTGATAATAAATGAGAAATACTTCAAAAATGAAATCATAAATCACAAGAGGTAGTGGAATTCTCTAATGTTTTATCAGATTATATCCTAGCAAAGAAAATTTAGTAACTATGATCTTAGAATTTAGAAACATTTGTCAAGCAACGTGTTGCATGACAAAAGATATTGAAAAATTTTCACAATTTTGTTTCGGAGGTATAAAATTAGGACTTTAGATCTTCCAAAATTTAAATAATTAAAATGTTTTTATTGTCATCCATAGTCTTTTTCCTCTAAAAACAGGGTCATGAATCATGGAAAACATTGAAATCTCACTCCTCAAAATATTTCTGAGTGTGAATCCCATTCTTTTATATCAAGTACCTTTGTATGGAGAATTCATCATAATAATAGGCGTTAATCAAGAACCATACCTAAAAAAACAAACAATACAAACTAGCAATCTACTTAAAAATTCACTGATGTTATGAATATGAACTTTATTTTATATGAACATATGTAGAACTGACCTTACCTATGTATAAGCAATTTCTAGACAACAGTTCTACACGGGAAACATTGGTTTCACATATCTTCTTAAAACTAAAAGTTATATTTCATAACATCAGTGAGTTTAAGTAGATTTAACAAAGGAAAGAATATTACAATCACTTAAATTATAAGTGAAATTAACATTATAACATAATATGAAGTTAGATTATAACATCAGGTGAAATTAAGTAGAACTAACAAAAAGGAGAGTATAATGGCACCTTTTCCATAATGTAAGATTTCTATTTTGTGGTGTTTGTTGTTTTAGGCATGAATCTAGATACATGGATGTTATCTTAATATAATGAATTCTATATTCAAAATAATTATATATATAAAAAAGTTTCACACTCATAGAAACTTTATAGCAGTGGGATTTCCATTAAGGACCTTAATTTGTAGAATCGTCATGCTTACCCATATCAGACCTTCTGAATGTTGTTGGTGGATATAACAAAATATACAAAAACCCAATTTCCAATAATGACCTCCATTTATCATAGTTTTCTTTGTCTTTTGTTTTTGGAAAATGCATTTTATATTTCATTAATGGACAAAAGGGAATACATCATAACTTAGGACAAAGCTTGAGTATGCAAATTACCCCTCCTAGCATACACAAAAAGAGCCAACATATTTGCTTCGGCTCCAATTCAATTAACATTAACATGATGTGACACCTCAGGAATACATGGTCCACCCTATTATCATAGGATTAGAGTTGCTGGGTTTTGAACCGTGTTATTGTAATCTTTAGAAAATCACATACAACCATAGGTATAGCAACATTGAACAAGAAGAATAAATAATCTCATAGGTATAACAACATTGACCAAGAAGAATGCATGTTTACAGGCCATTACCAGAAAACAAAATTCAGAGTAATATTTAGAAAATGACATGCAACCACAGAATCATCTTTCTCATGCAAGGCTAGTCATGTGCAAAAACTGACTAACTAGCTATGGACTATTTGTGCAGAAAAGCAAATGAAAGACATACCCATAATTGATCACAAAATGCAGAACCATATTCAAAGATTACATATGAGCAATACACAAAACATTTATGACAGTTATAGATGAAGTGGGTATGTGAAGAAGCAAAGAAAAAATGCAGACCAATCGGCAATCAAAACAACCGTGTTGGATTCTATTATTAGAAAAGGTGGTGAGTTTATTCTTTATCTAAACATACATCACAGAGAAGTGCACTGCCTACCTCTACAAAACATAGCATAATGCCAATTTGTGAGAAGAGCGCCATCACCATAGTTATATAGAGATCCATACAATCTCATAAATGGACCGAATTGTTGTCACATTATATGCATTTTTAATCTGATCATATCCACTGAAATGAGGGTGGCAGAGAGAGAGTATTTCATGGGAATCTTTTAAAAACCTTTGAAAAAAGACTGTGTTTAAAGGAAGGGAGTTCTAAATTTATTGCATACTACGAAGAAAGCTACAAAAGGGAGTTAGTTTACGATAGGTCAAGGAGGCCTTTCCCCAAAAATTCCTTACCCTAGATCTTGCCTTGTCAGGAAAGAGCTCTACACCTTGTTGATTTAGAAATTGAATATGCTTAGACAGGAAATATGTTTAGTAGTTGGAGCAAATAAAAATCACCTCCTCATTTTCACTTTTTGATGAATTCAACTTCCATTTTGGAGAAGATGAGACATTCCATGGGATAAATAAAGTGGAATTTATCTATAAAGAAATAGGTCCTTTCCTTATGTTTATCTCGTGGAAGGATGTCACCAACAACCAATCCATCATGCCTGGGTGAGATGCCCTACAGGGCCAATAAAGTAGGCATGAGCTAAAGCATCGGGTCCTTTCTTTCTGATCTTACCTTCCATCTCTTACATGAGGTCAAGCGAGAGTGAACCTCCTCCTCCGTAAGCTGCTGGTTAGGGGGAAGGACCGTCCCCAAGCAGAGAAATGCTATTTTTTATTTCCATAGGTTTGAAATAAGATAATAATTGCATGTGTATGTTCTTGTCATTTTGGAATCCACTTCCATGAGGGTGGTAGAGATATTATTTCAAGGCACAAAGATCACTGGATCTATGTATTTTTTATATTTAAATAGAGGGGTTTAAGTTTCGAATCCCACCGTGAGTAAATTTAATTAGGGCTTCTGTAAAAAAAAATAGAAATAGAAATAATGGACTATAGAATGGTAAAATGTAATGATACCTTATAGGGGATGCATCCCATGCTGAGACAAGTGCTTCCTAGAGAGCCACATTTCTCTATACATGACATCTTGAGACCAAGATGAGAAACTTTAATGGCATCAAGGTACCCTCCCGACCCTCCTCTGACCACCTCAACGTCATTCTATTTGCCCGATGTTGATGAATATGATCACAAAGCTTGTAGACATCTCCCCAAAACCTTGGAAGAAGAAGAAGAAGTGGGTATCAAGGCTTTGTGGATCAAGGCCAGTTGGCCTTTCCATTACTCTGCTATTTCTACCATGGATGGATGAATGGATATAATACAGTTACAATCAGGGTTCATGAACAAGTTTGAAATGGGTATTTTGGCTAAGTTATTGTCGTTACTCGTTCACAAAAATCGCAAATCCTCCTCAAACCCTTCTTTTCTATTACAAAATATGAGAGTGGTGCACCAGCACATCTGAAAAAGGGCCATTTCTAGGTCCTCCTACTATCCAATCCTTTTGTTCAAATCAATTCAATTCAATACAAAGAAGCAATCACAACTCACTTTATCGATCGAAATCCAAATGGTGAAACAACAGCAATCACAACTCACTCTATCGATCGAGTTCCAAACCGTGAAACATCATCAATCATCAAACCCTGCAGCTATACTGTATGTCTCCTTATATAGAATATCCAGTGTAGAGTGGAATAGAGATAGAATGTTCGTGGGAGGAAAATTAAAATCTATTAAAAAAATTGATGTTTTATAAAAACACTAAATATTATATACAATATATATTATTATAATCTTAAAAAATTAACAAATCTATTAATTTAAAAAAAAAACATAAAATATAACACAACCAAAATTTGTTAGCATTTAGATTTTCCCGTTAACTATGAAAAGAGGTCAATGGTGCCAAATTTTGGAGAGTGCTTCAAAGAAGAAATTGAAGAGTTTGGATTTATGTGCCTTTTTAGATATTTGGATTTAGGATTTTCTAAAATATTATTTTTCTAATGACATACACATATTTATGTATGTACTTTTAAAGAAGCTAGGACATTGTGATCATGATGAGACATAACACTAATTTGGTGACAATCCAACTAGTGAACACATCCACTAACATCTGAAACTATAGTGACCTCACTGCATGTCTTGACTAGAGACGCCCAGGTAGAAGGTGCTCTCTGAATCGATATGCAATGTTAAAAGGCCTTTAATATTGATATAAGCCATAGATTTCTAGAACATCATCATCATAGCTAATTTGGTGTCAATTTCATGATGATGATGGTGATGATGTTGATGATGATTATGATGATGATGATGGCGATGAGGATAGTGATGGTGATGATGATGATGACGATGATGATGAAGATGTTGATGAGGAAGAGGGTGATGACAAGGATGATGATAATGATGATGAATACGATGATGATGATGATGAAGACGATGATGTGGAAATTAAACCCAATATATAGAACAATAACACTCACAAAATTGCTAATCAAACATGCAAAATTCACACCAAAGGAGACTGGAATTGGAGCAAAACACTAATCTGTATTGAGTAAGTGTACAATATCCAACCTTGTGAATTAATAGGCTTCTCAAATAATAATAAAAATACATGAGAGGTTCGAATGCATAAGGATGCTATTCGAAACAGTAAAAAAGCAAGCTTTCTAAAACTACTAAAATCCCCCATAGGTGCATAAAGTAGTTTCCAAATCTATGAAGATGCTCACGAATTCGCTAAGTCAAGTGGGAAAGAGAAAGAGGGATGGAAATACAACTCATATATGCTTTTAATTGGAGAAAACGAGGGAGGATGATGTGGGAAAAAAAAAGGCAGTTACACCTAGACTAGATTTTCTTTTTGCCTTAAAATAGCTATAAAGCAAGGCAACTTTTAGAAAAAGTAGATATGCACTTTAAGAAATCAAGAATAAAGTAGAATTGCTAAAATTGGTTTCCAGGATGTTTCCCAAGCACTCCATGCCTTATTTTTATCATGTGTTTACTTCTAGGACATGTGGACGACAACTAGCATAGAATGGAATCTAGGAATCTAGGTAATAAGACAAAAGAGTAGAACAATGGTACTTGTTATGAATATGCACAAAAGAGTAGAACAATGGTACCATCATGCACTAGCTATATGATGTAGTGCATATGGATCTCGATGTGCTTTGTTCGTTGTATTTGAACTGGATAATTGCATATTTGAATGGTGCTCTGATTATCACAGTAGATAATAGTTGAAAAATATGATTCGAAGCCACATTCTCCAAGTATCACCTGCAACCACAAACATTGAGTTATTGCATTTACAACTCCTCTATACTGTGCTTATGTAGATGAGAGTGCTATGACTCTCTGCTTCTTTCTTGACTAGCTGATTGGCCCTTCTACAAGCATGAAAATATATCCTAATGTAGAATTTTGATCTATGTTGTCACCTACCTAATCACTGTCAATAAATCCAATCAAATCAAGATCATATTTTTCTTTGTAGAAGATCCCATGAGTTCTTGTTCCTTGAAAAAAGTTTAGGATCCTCTTAGCTTATCTCGAGTGGATCTCATGAGGCTTATCCATGTATCTCAAATCCACACTAACTGCATAAGATAAATTAGGTTGAGTGTGTTTAAGATAAAGCAAACACCCAATCAACTGCCTATACAATGTATTATTTACCATAGGAGAAGAACCTATTTCTTCAAGCTTAACTCCTGAAAGGAATGGAGTATTGCTTGGCTTGCAATATTTTATTTTGAACTTGATGAGCAAATATGAAGCATACTTGGACTGATGTAATTTTATTCCATGTTGGTATTAAGCAATTTCAAGACCCAAGAATTGGCTCAACAATCCCAAATCTGTCATAGAAAATGCATGGTTCATTGCATCCTTCAAGGAGGAAATCTCTTTCTTTGAACTTCCTGTAACCAGTAGGTCATCCACATACAAAACAATAATAATCAAATAACCATGAATCATCTTCAAATAGACATTAGGATCATACTTGCATCAAACAAAACTCATTGACAACAGAAATCCATGAATCTTGGCATACCAAGCCCTGGGGGCTTGCTTGATCCCATACAATGATTTCTTTAAGTTGCACACTAAAGATGGATTAGAAACAAACCCTTAAGGTTTCTACATGTAAATATATTCAGTGAGATATCCATTTAGGAAAGCACGCTTCACATCCATGTAATGTACTTCCCACTGCTTCGAAGCTGCAATGGCTAGAGCTATCCTTATGGATTCCATATTTGCCCCTCGTACAAATGTTTAATTGCAGTCAATACCATGTACTTGTGAGTAGCCCTTGGCTACCAATATTTCCTTATATTTCAAAGGTGAACCATCAGCAGAAAAATTAGTCTTGAAAACCTACTTACATTGTACTAGCTTCCTCCTTGGGGGAAGATTAACCAGCTCCCAAGTGTTGTTCTTCTGGAGCGAGCTGAATTCTTCTTTCATGGCTGTTTTCCATCTTGGATCATGTGCTGAATCTTCATATGTCTATGGATCTGATTCAACCATCATATAGTGTTAGCCCTAAATAAACACCTCCTGCAGACAAGAGCTAGTTCCCTAGTCTAAATGGTTCAGATCTAGAACAAAACACAAACACGGAATGCTAGACTCTCCCTAGATCTGGTTAATCACTTGAATGGAATTCCATGATGCTTATCTCAAAGGTTTTCCTCACTATCCTCATAGAATAACATATAAAATATGGAATACAACAAAGAAAACATGATAGCATACAATATAATCAACTAGATCTATGCTTGTGACCAAGGAATCAAGCAATATAAACACATGAAACAGTATATATGGGAAAGAAAAGAAATTCTTTATTAATAATTATTGGGGAGAATACAACCTTCATGCCTTGGTGTTGAGAGTTCCTTCGAATTTCTCCTTGCCTCTAACTTCACCTTACCTCCAAATACTCAAGAATGTTTTGACAGATTTTCGGTATGGAACACAATTCTTCCTCCTTTGTCCCAATGGGGATGAGCTAGTATTTAAAGGCATAGGAGGATAGGTATGGTTGAGTATCTCATGGGTGAGGTGGATATTAGATCCTAAAAGGTATTTCTTGAGCTCCAGCTGGTCCTAAACCATAGGGATGGGGCTCTACATAGGCAAGCTTCGAGAATCCTCTCGAAGCTTCTCTTTTTTCCTTCAAAACATTAGCACCGCTTTTTAAAGAAGCAAACAGGCGGTGATAAGGGGGAACCACTTTTTGCAGTAAGGGAAAGAGTAGTGGCACCTCTATTTTCTCATGTATTAGGAGTGGTTCTAGCTATTTGATTCTTGGGTAACACTTTTGATCAATGGGGAAAGAGCGTTACCAGCTCAAAAGAGGAAAAAATTGCCACGGGTTAATTTATTCCTTCATTTATCTAGGGAAACTCTGAGGGATTGGAGCAGTCAAGGGGATACCTATTTCATAACATGAAGGTGATGATTTTTTGGTATAACAGATAGCACTTCTCATCAAATAGAGGATCTTTCACACAAAGGGAACTCTCAAATTGAGATCTCGTCCTCCTAGTGTCATTAGGATTTCCAGCTAGTTCCCCAGCTGTATGAATGGTATTTACTGCCCATTTTTGTCTTGTAGAACTGTTAGGATCTGCAATCAAATCATCATTATCAGACATATCAGAATCAACAAACTCATTAGTCTCTTCACTTACAATCAATGGTTCTGGTGATGAAGAGGAATCTCCAACTTCAACTATTGCTAAAGGCTCTTCTTCGAACTGAACACTTCTTTCAACGAAAGCTTTGTTAGTGCTCAAGTTGATCAGCTTGTACCCTTTCTAATATTCATAATACCCAAAAAATAGGCACTCTTGGCTTTGGAGTTGCAAATCCTTCCTCTTTTCAGTTGGAATTCTAGCCCAAGCCTTTGAGCCAAAAATCCTGAAATGGGTCACATCTGGCTTGTGCCCACTTCAAGATTCAAAAGGAGTAATACCATAAAGCTACTTATGAGGCACCCTATTTTATATTTAGGATGCATATTTTATAGCCTTGGCTGAAAACTTTCGTGGCAAATTTTTAGCCTCCATCATACAAGTTGTCATCTCCTTTAGTGATATGTTCTTCCTCTCAGCAACACCATTTTTTTGTGGTGTGTAAGGGATAGAATGTTGCATCTTGATAAATTCATCCTTTCAATACTGGATGAACTCAAACTTGACATAATCACCACCATTGTTAGATCTGAGGATATTGAGTTTTTTCCCAGACTAGTTTTCAACCAAGGCTCTCAAGACTTTGAAGAGGTAAAAAACTTTAGACTTATGCTTTAAGAGGTGAACCCAATAATACCTGGAAAATTCATCTATGAAGGTGAGTACATATTCAGCTTGACTCATGGACATATGAGGGAATGGACCAGAAATGTCACTATGGATCAACTCAAGAGGTGCAGAGGTTCTCTCATGACTATCTCTCTCATACTTGTGCTCTAGGTGTTTTCCTAGGATACAACCTTGACAAACTCCCTTAGAAAACTTGATCTTTTGTAACCCTATGACCATATATTTTTCACTCAAATAAGAAAGATACTTGTAGTTAATATGGCCAAATATTGCATGCCAAAGCTTGCTTGCTTCATTAGCATGAATCAAAAGAGCAGAGGGATTTGAGTAGGTTAGAAAATGGGAAAACTTGTATACCTTCGAAGTGTGATCAACAATACCTTTTTCTATGACTTTACCATTCGAAATCTTAGTGATTTCAACATCATCAGGGAGAAGATGACCTTCCTCAGAGACCCAGTATGAGTCATATAATACACTGACAAGAGAGTAGAGGCAAGACCTGGAACATACAACACATTATTGAAATTATCATGGTCAATATCAATCCTACCCTTCCCCAAACTGTCAGTGAGAGAGTCATCTCCCAAAACTATTGATGGACCTTTCAACATGTCAAGAGAGGAGAATGTCTCCTTTGTCAAAGCCATATGTCTAGAAGCTCCAAAATCTATGATGAAGATAGGTGAGCTTGATGTTCCATCAACCAAGGCATGTACTCTCTCTTTGTCTTCTGAATTTGATCCTCCTTCCTTCTTCTTTGAGAAATCAAGAAGGGATATGTTATTCTTCCCCAGGAGTTGGGTCAACATGTCAATTTGTTTCTTCATACAAGAGCTCTCAGGATGATAGACCTTACTGCAGTATGCACACTTGCTCATTTCTCCTTTATTCTTCTTCTTCTGTGATTTCTTCTTGTAGGAATATATTAAACCCACTCACAACTTAGGATAAAATAATTAATCATTATTTGATTAATTACTCACCCACTAGCTTAATTAGTTGGCATCCACTTGCACCTTAAAGTCAATACATGCCATCTATATCCTAGGAATGGTTCATTTCAAATTCTAGGTTTATCTTGACCACCTTTTGACCATCCAAAATTAGTATACAGGACTTTATAGCAGATTCTGCTTTATTCTATTTTTTCTGTTTTTCCTGCTTTTCTATGGATAAGATAAAAGCTAGTCAACTAGGAAACTAGGAGCTTTTGTTTCCAACCCATCCTCCATTATTTTTTCTCCATTTTCTAGGATGAGCATGTTTTTTCCATCTCCTTGAAAACTCACTCATGCTTTTTCCAACTCGTGAGGTCCTTGATAGATTTGGTAAGTGCTTTATCCACCTATGGGGGTTTTGCTATATTTTGGTAAGTCAACCTTTTGAGCTTTATGAGTTGTTTCCATACAATTATATTTTCCTATGAGGGATGTACTATTTATGTACACTATTATTCATCATTATTCAATGGAAGGATACACACCAATATTCATCTCTTCATTCATGTGACTTAGACTCTTTTCTTTCTATTTTTCCTGTGTATGCTTGTGAGAATTCTTAGTAGCAAGATCTATTTTCTGTGCTTCTTCTTAGAATAATTGCTCATAGCATTGATCTATTATTTCTACATGGTATCAGAGCTACAAGGTTGATCAAGTTCTACAAATTTGAGGAGCGCTTCCAGTCTCCTATCCCACTCTGAAGAAGAGCTTGTCTAGCTTACAAGATTTTCTCCTAGTTTGTTTTGCAGGTTGCAGAGAGTATCTCTTAGAGCATATCAACAAATTCAATATGGATTCAAAAGTTCCTCTACTATATCCTTTCAACTATGCTGATTGGAAGCCAAAGATGAGTGCATACTTGAAGAGGCAATGTCTCTTTGATGTCTCCATTGGTGCATTGAGTGAACCTGAGTCTTATGAAGAGAAGATTGATTGGATAAATAATTGTGATAGAGCTTATGGAATTATGTGTTTGGGAATGTCTCCAAATATATATCATCTCATAGATTCTACTGAATTTCCATTTGAGCTTTGGAAAATTTTGGACAAAGCTTTTGGTTTGCAGGAAATTGAAGATGAATCATGGAGCGAACCTAGCATCTCCTCTTGTTCTCTTTCTCAAGATTTCTTGGCCTCTACATTCTCTGATGAATTTGATCATGATGAAGAATTTTCTCAAACAGTTCATGTTGTTGCTACCCTCTTTCATTCAAATGCTTCCTCCTTCAATGAAGAAGCAAATATTGAAGAGCCATCTTTTTCTGTGTCTCTTGAAGGTGATTTTTCTTCTTGTGATACTATTGATGAAAAAGAAGTAACATATGGAGATGCTTCTGATATTGATTATGATCCTATAACCCATTCATTGTTCTCTCAATCTCCTATCTTATATTATGAGATCTACGTGCCAAATTCTTCACACCTGTTGCATAGCTCTCTCATTGATGGTGCGCAACCTAGTGACTTCCAGGATGTTTGGTTAGCCACATCAAGCCTTCTTTGTGTCATACCACTTACCTTAATTGATCTCATGTGCTTTATCATATCCTCCTTTGTTCTTGGCATCAATACTTAGAGCCTTATTGAAGATTTTGAACATATCCTTATTTCCTCCTTTCATACAGAGGATTCATTACCAGTGTATTCCCATGAGTCTATTGATATGCTTATATGTGATCCTTTGGATTATGATTTAGAAGCATATTTGTAGGTTGATACACATATAATACCACAATCCATACCATCTACCATACCTCTGAATAATCCAAAGACTATACAAATCCCAAGCTCACTAGTTGATTCCTCATTGGTCTCTTATGCAGTGACATTTATCTTACATGGTTTGAAGTCTTTCCTATCTTTTAGTGGTTGGTTATCCATGTCCTTAGTCATATATGGAATTATATTAAAAAAATTTGGATCTATTCTAAACACTTATGGTTCAGATATTATGCCCATCCATCATTCATATTTTTACACCTATCAATTTTCCCCAGTTGCTCATAATTTTCCTAGTCTAGCCCTATATCCTCATGGAGCCACCGAACCCTTTGTCCTTGCTGTTCCATATGCTAATATTTCTAATATATCAGAGTTTTATCAGCCTCATATCATATCTATATAGGTGGTACATCATATTGGAATATTGACATGTGATTCACATCACAATTTTGCAACTATTCAGGGAATTGGGTGTGAAATAAATTGTCTTAATTTTTGTACTCTTTGGAAAGGAGTATGCACAGATCTCTTTTCCATTTCAGATTATGTTTGCAGATTAGAGCTTGACAGCAGAAAGAAGCATTTAGATAATGCTCCTACTTCATCAGTTGATGAGATACAAGGAGTCTCTCCTCTTCCTTCTTGCAGGTTCTACACTCCAGCGCATGATCATGGAGTTCATGATTTCTTCAAACATTCCTTCATCCAGAAGCAGTTCAGTTAGCTCATTAAAGTGAAGATGAAGATATGTTGAAGACATATTTAAAATTTTGTGCCTTTTCCTATCTTGAGGGAGGATTTTCCCCGTGTGGTTTTGCCTCTTTCCTCACTTTTCTGGACATAATAATTGTTAAAGGGTGACCATAGCCTTGTTGCTGGGCCCTATATGCATCCATATTTTTTTTGTCATACCATCATAAAGTCAGACTTATAGGGGGGTGTAGGAATATATTAAACCCACTCACAACTTAGGATAAAATAATTAATCATTATTTGATTAATTATTCACCCACTATATTAATTAGTTGGCATCCACTTTCACCTTAAAGTCAATACATGCCATCTATATCCTAAGAATGATTTATTTCCAATTCTGGGTTGATCTTGACCACCATTTGACCATCTAGAATTAGTATACAGGACTTTACAGTAGATTCTTCTTTATTCTGCTTTTTCTGCTTTTCCTGCTTTTCTATGTATAAAATAAAAGCTAGTCAACTAGGAAACTAGGAGCTTTTGTTTCCAACCCATCCTCCATTAGTTTTTCTCCATTTTCTAGGATTAGCATGTTTTTTCCATCTCCTTGACAACTCACTCATGCTTTTTCCAACTCGTGAGGTCCTTGATAGATTTGGTAAGTGCTTTATCCACCTATGGGGTTTTTGTTATATTTTGGTAAGTCAACCTTTTGAGCTTTATGATTTGTCTCCATACAATTCGGCTTTCCTATGAGGGATGTACTATTTATGTACACTATTATTCATCATTATTCAACGGAATGATACACACCAATATTCATCTCTTCATTCATGTGATTCAGTCTCTTTTCTTTCTATTTTTCCTGTGTATGCTTGTGAGAATTCTTAGTAGAAAGATCTATTTCTTGTGCTTCTTCTTAGAATCATTTCTCATAGAATTGATCTATTATTTCTAAATGGTATCAGAGCTACAAGGTTGATCAAGTTCTACAAAGTTGAGGAGCGCTTCCAGTCTCCTATCCCTCTCTGAAGAAGAGCTTGTCTAGCTTACAAGATTTTCTCCTAGTTTGTTTTGCAGGTTGCAGAGAGTATCTCTTAGAGCATATCAACAAATTCAATATGGATTCAAAATTTCCTCTACTATCTCCTTTCAACTATGCTTATTGGAAGCCAAAGATGAGCGCATACTTGAAGAGGCAATGTCTCTTTGATGTCTCTATTTGTGCATTGAGTGAACCTGAGTCTTATGAAGAGAAGATTGATTGGCTAAATAATTGTGATAGAGCTTATGGAATTATGTGTTTGGGAATGTCTCCAAATATATATCATCTCATAGATTCTGCTAAATTTCCATATGAGCTTTGGAAAATTTTGGACAAAGCTTTTGGTTTGCAGGAAATTGAAGATGAATCATGGAGCAAACCTAGCATCTCCTCTTGTTCTCTTTCTCAAGATTTCTTTGCCTCTACATTCTCTGATTAAGTTGATCATGATGAAGAAGTTTCTCATACATTTCATGTTTTTGCTTCCATATTTCATTCAAATGCTTCCTCCTTCAATGAAGAAGCAAATATTGAAGAGCCATCTTTTTCTGTGTCTCTTGAAGGTGATTTTTCTTCTTGTGATACTATTGATGAAAAAGAAGTAACATATGGATCTGCTGCTGATATTTATTATGATCCTATAACCCATTCATTGTTCTCTCAATATCCTATCTTAGATTCTGAGATCTACATGCCAGATTCTTCACACCTTTTGCATACCTCTCTCATTGATGGTGCCCAACCTAGTGACTTCCAGGATGTTTGCTTAGCCACATCAGGCCTTCTTTGTGTCATACCACTTACCTTAATTGATCTCATGTGCTTTAGCATATCCTCCTTTGTTCTTGGCATCAATACTAAGAGACTTCTTGAATATTTTGAACATATCATTATTTCCTCCTTTCATACAGAGGATTCATTACCAGTGTATTCCCATGAGTCTATTGATATGCTTATATGTGATCCTTTGGATTCTGATTTAGAAGCATATTTGCAGGTTCATACACATATAATACCACCATCCATACCATCTACGATACCTCTAAATAATCCAAATACTATACAAATCCCATGCTCACTAGTTGATTCCTCATTGGTCTCTTATGCAGTGATATTTATCTTACATGGTTTGAAGTCTTTCCTATATTTCAGTGGTTGGTTATCCATGTCCTTAGTCATATATGGACTGATATTAAAAAAATTTGGATCTGTTCTAAACAATTATGGTTCAGATCTTATGCCCATCCATCATTCATATTTTTACACCTATCAGTTTTCCCCAGTTGCTCATCATTTTCCTAGTCTAGCCCTATATCCTCATGGATCCACCGAATCCTTTGTCCTTGCTGTTACATATGCTAATATTTATGATATATCAGAATTTTATCAGCCTCATATCAGATCTATACATGTGGTACATCATATTGGAAGATTGACATGTGATTCATATCACAATTTTGCAGCTATTCAGGGAATTGGGTGTGAAATAAATTGTCTTAATTTTTGTACTCTTTGGAAAGGAGTATGCACAGATCTCTTTTCCATTTCAGATTATGTTTGCAGACTATAGTTTGACAGCAGAAAGAAGCATTTATATAATGCTCCTACTTCATCAGTTGATGAGATACAAGGAGTCTCTCCTCTTCCTTCTTGCAGGTTCTACACTCCAGCGCATGATCATGGAGTTCATGATTTCTTCAAAAATTCCTTCATCCAAAAGCAGTTCAGTCAGCTCAATAAAGTGAAGATGATGATATGTTGAAGACATATTTCAAATTTTGTGCCTTGTCCTATCTTGAGGGATGATTTTCCCCGTGTGGTTTTGCCTCTTTCCTCACTTTTCTGGACATAATAATTGTTAAAGGGTGACCATAGCCTTGTTGCTGGGCCTTATATGCATCCATATTTTTTTTGTCATACCATCATATAGTCAGAATTATAGGGGGGTGTAGGAATAAAATAAACCCACTCACAACTTAGGATAAAATAATTAATCATTATTTGATTAATTATTCACCCACTAGCTTAATTAGTTGGCATCCACTTTCACCTTAAAGTCATACATGCCATCTATATCCTAGGAATGATTTATTTCCAATTCTGGACTGATCTTGACCACCTTTTGACCATCCATAATTAGTATACAGGACTTTATAGTAGATTATGCTTTATTCTGCTTTTTCTTCTTTTCCTGCTTTTCTATGGTTAAAATAAAAGCTAGTCAACTAGGAAACTAGGAGCTTTTGTTTCCAACCCATCCTCCATTAGTTTTTCTCCATTTTCTAGGATTAGCATGTTTTTTCCATCTCCTTGACAACTCACTCATGCTTTTTCCAACTCGTGAGGTCCTTAATAGATTTGGTAAGTGCTTTATCCACATATGGGGGTTTTGCTATATTTTGGTAAGTCAAACTTTTGAGATTTATGAGTTGTTTCCATACAATTCGGCTTTCCTATGAGGGATGTACTATTTATGTACACTATTATTCATCATTATTCAATGGAAGGATAAACACCAATATTCATCTCTTCATTCATGTGATTCAATCTCTTTTCTTTCTATTTTTCCTATGTATGCTTGTGAGAATTCTTAGTAGCAAGATCTATTTCTTATGCTTCTTCTTAGCATAATTGCTCATAGAATTTATCTATTATTCCTAAATGGTATCAGAGCTACAAGGTTGATCAAGTTCTACAAAGTTTAGGAGCGCTTCCAGTCTCCTATCCCTCTCTGAAGAAGAGCTTGTCTAGCTTACAAGATTTTCTCCTAGTTTGTTTTGCAGGTTGCAGAGAGTATATCTTAGAGCATATCAACAACTTCAATATGGATTCAAAACTTCCTCTACTATCTCCTTTCAACTATGCTGATTGGAATCCAAAGATGAGTGCATATTTGAAGAGGCAATGTCTCTTTGATATCTCCATTGGTGCATTGAGTGAACCTGAGTCTTATGAAGAGAAGATTGATTGGATAAATAATTGTGATAGAGCTTATGGAATTATGTGTTTGGGAATGTCTCCAAATATATATCATCTCATAGATTCTACTGAATTTCCATTTGAGCTTTGGAAAATTTTGGACAAAGCTTTTGGTTTGCCGGAAATTGAAGATGAATCATGGAGCGAACCTAGCATCTCCTCTTGTTCTCTTTCTCAAGATTTCTTGGCCTCTACATTCTCTGATGAAGTTGATCATGATGAAGAAGTTTCTCATACAGTTCATGTTTTTGCTGCCCTCTTTCATTCAAATGCTTTCTCCTTCAATGAAGAAGCAAATATTGAAGAGCCATCTTTTTCTGCGTCTCTTGAAGGTGATTTTTCTTCTTGTGATACTATTGATGAAAAAGAAGTAACATATGGAGCTGCTTCCGATATTGATTATGATCCTATAACCCATTCATTGTTCTCTCAATATCCTATCATAGATTCTGATATCTACGTGCTAGATTCTTCACACCTTTTGCATACCTCTCTCATTAATGGTGCCCAACCTAGTGACTTCCAGGATGTTTGCTTAGCCACATCAAGCCTTATTTGTGTCATACCACTTACCTTAATTGATCTCATGTGCTTTAGCATATCCTCCTTTGTTCTTGGCATCAATACTCAGAGCCGTCTTGAATATTTTGAACATATCCTTATTTCCTCCTTTCATACAGAGGATTCATTACCAGTGTATTCCCATGAGTCTATTGATATGCTTATATGTGATCCTTTGGATTCTGATTTAGAAGCATATTTGCAGGTTCACACACATATAATACCACCATCCATATCGTCTACCATACCTCTAAATAATACAAATACTATACAAATCCCATGCTCACTAGTTGATTCCTCATTGGTCTCTTATGCAGTGATATTTATCTTACATGGTTTGAAGTCTTTCCTATCTTTCAGTGGTTGGTTATCCATGTCCTTAGTCATATATGGACTGATATTAAAAATGTTTGGATCTGTTTTAAACACTTATGGTTCAGATATTATGCCCATCCATCATTCATATTTTTACACCTATCAGTCCCCAGTTGCTCATATTTTTCCTAGTCTAGCCCTATATCCTCATGGAGCCACCTAAGCCTTTGTCCTTGCTATTCCATATGCTAATATTTCTGATATATCAGAGTTTTATCAGCCTCATATCAGATCTATATAGGTGGTACATCATATAGGAATATTGACATGTGATTCACATCACAATTTTGCAGCTATTCAAGGAATTGAGTGTGAAATAAATTGTCTTAATTTTTGTACTCTTTGGAAAGGAGTATGCACAGATCTCTTTTCCATTTCAGATTATGTTTGCAGACTAGAGTTTGACAACAGAAAGAAGCATTTAGATAATGCTCCTACTTCATCAGTTGATGAGATACAAGGAGTCTCTCCTCTTCCTTCTTGCAGGTTCTACACTCCAGCGCATGATCATGGAGTTCATGATTTCTTCAAAAATTCCTTCATCCAGAAGCAGTTCAGTCAGCTCATTAAAGTGAATATGAATATATGTTGAAGACATATTTCAAATTTTGTGCCTTGTCCTATCTTGAGGGAGGATTTTCCCCGTGTGGTTTTGCCTCTTTCCTCACTTTTCTGGACATAATAATTGTTAAAGGATGACCATAGCCTTGTTGTTGGGCCCTATATTCATCCATATTGTTTTTGTCATACCATCATAAAGTCAGACTTATAGGGGGGTGTAGGAATATATTAAACCCACTCACAACTTAGGATAAAATAATTAATCATTATTTGATTAATTATTCACCCACTAGCTTAATTAGCCGGCATCCACTTGCACCTTAAAGTCAATACATGCCATCTATATCCTAGGAATGATTTATTTCCAATTATGGGTTGATATTGACCACCTTTTGACCATCCAAAATTAGCATATAGGACTTACAACAGATTCTACTTTTTTCTGCTTTTTATGCTTTTCCTGCTTTTCTATGGATAAGATAAAAGCTAGTCAACTAGAAAACTAGGAGCTTTTGTTTCCAACCCATCCTCCATTAGTTTTTCTCCATTTTCTAGGATTAGCATGTTTTTTCCATCTCCTTGACAACTCACTCATGCTTTTTCCAACTCGTGAGGTCCTTGATAGATTTGGTAAGTGCTTTATCCACCTATGGGGGTTTTTGCTATATTTTGGTAAGTCAACCTTTTGAGCTTTATGAGTTGTTTCCATACAATTCGGCTTTCCTATGAGGGATGTACTATTTATGTACACTATTATTCATCATTATTCAATGGAAGGATACACACCAATATTCATCTCTTCATTCATGTGATTCAGTCTCTTTTCTTTCTATTTTTCTCGTGTATGCTTGTAAGAATTCTTAGTAGCAAGATCTATTTTCGGTCATTCTTCTTAGCATCATTGCTCATAGAATTGATCTATTATTTCTACACTTCTTGGAGCCTTGGGGATCCTCTTGAGACTTTGACTTGTCTCTCTTTTCATCAAGTGGCTTTTTAGCTTTTTTCTTTCTTTTTGTATCAACCCTTGAATCTCCAACAACCAAAGTTTGGCCTTTGGAAGGTTTGATGGTGCCCATCATCACAAAATTATCTTGCTCCTATGTGAGGGATTCCATGAACACTGCAAGCTTGGGCATCTTCCAGGCTCATGCTGTCAACTTGGTGGCATGGAAAGTCAAAACAAACACTGAATAGTCAAGACCAAGCTTAGAGAGTATGACCAAGACTAGTTTCTCTTCCTTCTTTTCGATCCCACACTGTTTTAGCTTCAAAACAAGGGCCTTAAACTTGGAAAAGTAGAGTTGCAATGATTCAAAGCTACTGGGACTCAAAGAGATCAGCTCATTCTCGATTTGATGTCCTCTCATATCATCTTTCTTTCCAAAAAGCTCTTCAAGCTTCTCCCACACTTCATTAGGTGATGTCATTCCATCAAGATGGAAGAGGAGGTCTCTTGAAATGCTTAGACACAAAATACCATAGTCCCCATCCCTCCTGTTGTGCCATTTTATTTTCTCTGCAGCTGCATTGGGCTCTACCTTAGTTGCCATGGTCACCCTTTAGAGACCTTTCGCTTTCAATAATATCTCCATCTCAGCTTTCCACTCAAAGAAATTGAATGGAGTCAATATTATCTTCTGAGATTCGTCCATAGCTCAGTAACTGTGCCCTCCAGTCAACAGAATGTGCTCCCAGCCAAGATGTCGAACGTGCAATAACAATTTGGAAGGAGAGAAATCGATATACAAAGGCTCTGATACCATGTGGAAATTGAACCCAAGAGATAGAAAAATAACACTCACAAAATTTCTAATCAAACATGCAAAATTCACACCAAAGGAGACTGAAATTGGAGCATAACACTAATCTGTATTGAGTAAGTGTACAATAGCCAACCTTCTAAAGTAATAGGCTGCTCGAATAAAAAAATTACATGAGAGGTTCGAATGCATAAGGATTCTATTCGAAATAGTCAAAAAACAGGCTTACCAAAACTAGTCAAATCCCCCATAGGTGCATAAAGCAGTTTCCAAATCTATGAATATGGTCATGAATTTGCTAAGTCAAGTGGGAAAGATAAAGAGGGATGGAAAGACAACTCATACATGCTTTTAATTGGAGAAAAAGAGGAAGGATGATTTGGGAGTAAAACAAGGCAGTTCCACCTAGACTAGCTTTCCCTTTTGCTTTAAAACAACTATAAAGCAAGGCAATTTTCAGAAAAAGAAGATATACACTATAAGGAATCAAGAATAAATTAGACTTGATAAAATTGGTTTCCAGGATGTTTCCCAAGTGCTCCATGACTCAGTTTTAGCATGTGTTGACTTCTAGGACACGTGGAAGGCAACTATCATAGAATGGAATCTAGGAATCTAGGTAATAAGACAAAAATGATTAATTAATGTCAAATGTAGGTAACTATGGGTTTATTATTCTAACAGATGATGATGATGATGATGATGGTAATGAAGACAATGATGATAATGCTGAAGATGATGATGATGAAGATGGTGATGACAATGATGATCATGATGAATATGATGATCATGATGATGATGGCAATGATATTGATGATGATGATGTAGATGACAATGATGATGATGATGCTGATGATGGTGACAATAATGAAGATGATGATGATGATGGTGATGTCGATGCCGACAATGATGATCATGATGATTATGGTGATGATCATGATGATTATGATGAAGATGATGATGATGATGATGACGACGATGATGATGATGATGATGATGATGATGATGATGATGAAGATTGTGATGACGATGATGATGATGAAGATGACGACGATGATGAATATGATGATCATTTTTTATTATGATGATGAGGAATTGAGGATGATGAAGATGATGATGATCATCATCGTCGTCGTCGTCGTCGTCGTCATCATCATCATAACTATGTTAGAAGTTCCATATTAGACCTGGTACTAATTAGTGGTATCATGATGATGGCAACAATATTCATCATAATGATCATGATGATGAAGATGAAAAAGATTGATGATGATCATGATGAAGTTGGTGATGAAAATGATGATCATGATGAAGATGACGATCATGATCATGATGAAGATGATGATCATGATGACGATGATGATCATGATCATGATGACAACGATGATATTAAAGATGATGATGAAGACGATGATGATGAAGTTGATGATGATGATGATGATGATGGCAACGATATTCATCATGATGATCATGATGACAAAGATGAAGAAGATGATGATGATGAATATGAAGATGAGGAAGATGATGATGATTATGATGAAGGTGATGATGAAGATGATGATGAAGACGACGACGATGATGATGATGATGATGACGACGATGATGGCAATGAAGATGATGATCATGATGAAGATGATCAGGATGATGATGATTATGAAGATGATGATGATGATGAAGATGATGATGAAGATGATGATGATGATGATGATGATGATGAAGACTTTGATGATGATGAAGATGATCATGATGATGATGACAATGATGATGATGAAGATGATGAAGATGATGATGTTGATGATGAAGATGATGATGATGATGATGAAGATGATGATTTTTTATTATGATGATGAGGAAATGATGATCATGATGATGGCGATGATAAATTGAAGATGATGATGAAGTTGTTGTTGATGATGATGATGATGAAGATGATGATGGTGACGATGATGAATATTATCAGGATGATGATGATGATGATGATGATGATTGTGATGACGATCATGGTGATGATGATGAAAATGACGATGATGATGACAATGATGATCATCATGAAGATGATAGTGAAGATGGTGGCGGTGGTGGTGAAAATGATGATCATGATGAAGATGATCGTGGTGGTGAAGATGATGGTGATGGTGGTGAAGATGATGATGGTGGTGATGGTGGTGGTGGTGGTGGTGAAGATGATGTTCACGATGAAGATGGTGATGGTGGTGGTGTTATACCAAAATTCTATCACCATCGTGTGATAAGACATTTGACATACCTACTTGCCCTGAATCCCAGCTTCTGGAGTGGAAACTAAATGGTTTTTTATCAGTTTGTCACACAAATTCCCAACACCACTCATGCCCCTTTATCCAGAAGAGGTACCTTAGGCTTGCACCACCTTTCATATATGTTCCATAAGCGGTGCCACCGCCTGTTACCGTTGGTCCATAGGCAGTTATTACCAGAACCTCTCTGTCATAGAAGGAGAAGCACAATACCCTAGGTAAAAAGGGAAAAAGAGAAGTTTCTCGAGGCTTTTAGATGATAAGCCTCGTGTACTGCCTTATCCCTATTGTTGTGGGTTGGTTGAGCTCGAGATCCCTCATCCTAGGATCTTAGAGGCCACCTCACCCACTAATTTCTCAACCATATCTATCCATTAAAGCCCTATAAATATGAGCTCATAACCATGGTTGAGGGGAGAACATTGAAGGTATTGTTATGCTATTGGATTGATTCTTGGCCCAAGATCATTTGGAGAGAGAATAGAGAGCTAGAGTCAGATATTTTGGGGATGAAGAGCTGGTTTCATGGAGATGCATGTCAAAACTAAGGCTTGGTTGTAAACTTCTTCATATTTCTAATGCAAGTTAATTTTATGTCCCATAAATATTGTTGATGTTTGATTTCATATATATATTGCTAGATTCCTTAGTCACTAGCATAGATTAGTAAATCATATTCTAGTTGCTTTGATCTGTTTCATGTTGAGCTTGATTGCAGGTACATAAGTGGACTATCAAAGACCTGTATTCTAGATATCTACAGCGTCTAGGGAGAGTTATCAGCCTCTGTGATTTATTTGTTCTGGATCTGAAACATTCAGACTAGTGGAACACCTTGCTGTCCACAGGAGGTGAAATATTTTAGCTAACAAATCTAGCGACTCCGATTTGACCTCCCTCGTACCTTGCGTATATCAGGAGACCCTTTTAGGAATCCTCAAATCATCTGAGTTATCCTTTTGGCCTGTCCTGTGAGATTCCTGACTCTTATCCACTCCTTTCACATGTTTGCGTGTTGCCTTTAGTTTGAGTAGTACTTGTTCGTGCGTGGTAGTTAGGGGGTTATTAGAGTGTTTAGAGATGGCATCCTCATCTGGGACTACCACTCAAGAGGTCCCTTTCCAAGGTGTACCTTTTGTATTCCCTCCAAGTGAAGGTATTGGTCCTCCCTTTATTGCCACTCTAAATATTCCTGGATTAACTATAGGATTACCAATCTGGCTGCTTAATCCGGTAATTCCTGTTACACCTAATGTCTCAAATGTCACCTCTCCTCCGGGAGAGGATAGTCCTCAACCTAATCCTGCTCCTTCTTCACCGGTTGTGACTTCGTCCCTTTCTTCTTCTTCGCTTGACCAAAGCTATATGGTTAGTAGTCATGTGGGTAAGAAGAAGAAGAAAGGAAAGGGTAAAAAGAAGAAGGATAAGAAAGAGAAAAATCAGCAACCATTTTCCCTTGATGGTGCTCGTTCTAAGAGAATGCCCGAAAAACCCAAGTTCCCTTGTAGGCTTTGCAAGGGGGACCACCTTATTAAGGAGTGTCTTGGTCTCTCCTGTGTATAAGAAGAGTGGTCTAAAAGATCCAAACCGTCTGTATCATCAGCCTCTGATCATCATGTTGATGATACTCCCTCAACCAGTGACCCATTGGTAAAAGGTCGTAAGGGTAAAGTCTTGTATCCTTGTTTGATATGCAAGGCTATGCATCGTAATTTTCTTTGTCCAAGCATGGATGAAGCTTCACGTTGGTTGGAAAATATTACTGATCATCAACAGGTGATTCCAACAAGTGATAGTAAATTATCCCTTGATCCCTCACTGGTTGACTGGTTGACCAAGTGGTCGATTCAAATTTATCTGTGGTTGATCCCACTCTTCCTTTGGAGAGTGAAGTTAAAGTGGTCGAGTCGGTATCATTTCCACCTGATCCCGCTCTTTCATTAGAGAGTGTTAAGACTGAAGTAGTCTCTTTGACCAAATCGTCATCTTGTTCTTCTCTTCCAGTAGAGAATGAACTCAAACGTGCTGAAGTTTTTACACTTCGTTCTGATTGTTCTATACAAGAGGAAATTTTGTCTGTTTTGACAGAACCCTCTCCAAGTACTGAGGTTATTTCCTTTGACTGGAGTAACCTAACAGATTCTTGTCTTCATTCGAGTGTTCCTTTCCAGATAGTTGTGAATGTTGCTACTAGGGGGATACTTTTCACTATTGTTGACGAAGGGGCTTCTGTTAGTATTCTATCCTCAACTGCTTGGCAAGCTTTAGGTTATCCTCAGCTTGTTCTAGCCACCGATCAGATACTGGATTTTAATAGAAGACCTACTGCACCTTTAGGGACCCTTCCTTATTTTCCCAGTACATTAGGCAGGAAAATTGTCTATATTGATGTTATGGTGGTCCAAGGTCCTTTAGATTTCAATCTGCTCCTTGGACGCGATTATGTTTATGCCATGAAAGCCGTTGTGTCTACACTCTTTCGAGTTATGCATTTTCCCCATAATGGGAAGATTGTGACCATTGATCAGCTTTCCTTTGTTACACCTGACCATTGCATTACTTCTAGTAATCAGACTGCCCTGAATGTGCCACATGTTCTTGTGGTTCCTTCCCCTTCTTCTAGTTAGCTTTTTCCCATCATCGGTAAAATGGGGGGCATGGCTCTAGTCTATAGAAATCATAATGGAGCTAAGCTGCTAGCTTCTTATGTAAGGGGAAAACCTACCAACCTCTGGATATCATGTTCGGTAGGAGCAGGTTTCCTTTTGAGCATAGTTTACGCTTTTGGTTTCAAGCTCGTTAAAAAATAAAACCACTCCTTAATCATAGTTTACGCTTTTGGTTTCAAGCTCGTTAAAAAATAAAACCACTCCCTAAGAATAGTTTACGTTTTTGGTTTCAAGCTTGCATAAAAATGAAACCATGTTTTGAGCAAAGTTCCCATTCTATGTCAAGCTCGTTAAAAAATGAAATAGATCTCCTCAAGCATAGTTTACCTTTTGGTTTCAAGCTTGCATAAAAATGAAATCATTCTTGAGCATAGTTCATTTTTTATTTAAATCTCGTTAAAAAATGAAGTAGGTTTCCTTTAGCATAGTTTACCTTTTGGTTTCAAGCTTGCATAAAAATGAAACCATGTTCCAAGCATAGTACCTTCTATTTCAAGCTTGTGTAAAGATAAAACAGATCCCCTTCCCTTGAGTCGATTCTTCACTTTAGTGTTAGAACTTGAAAATTCTTTCCACCTTCCCGATTCTCGTTCTTCCTACCCCCCTAGTGAAAATTTTCACATTAGTAACCAGGTTTTTACGTTGGGTATGGAAGAATAATCATCGAATGAAACGAAGCTTGGGGGCATGTCGAGCCACTAGAAACCATTCTAGGGGTAAGCTTCACTAGCAATCATGATGGAGGTAAAATTCCAACCTTTGTATAGCATGTTAATGGGATTTTTCAAGTATAGTTTACCTATTGGTTTCAAGCTTGCGTAAAAATGAAACCAATCCTTGAGCATTCTTTTAACTAATATTCGAGCTCGTTAAAAACAGTAAGATGGTGTTGAGCTTACTTTTCATTTTTCGTGCTCTGGTTAAAACATGAAATTTGGTTTGAGCTTAGTTTATTACTTTTTCATGCTCTGGATTCAAAACATGAAAAATTCTAATGGAGTCCTCTTTAAACTCTTTTTAGGCTCCCTAAATATGAAAATATTGTCGAGCGATCTTGTCTTCTTCACGCTCATTAAAGTATTTGAAGAGTCGTCCATCCAATGGTAGGTTATCTCTTTTTCGATTCAGATCGAACTATTTACGAAAAAGGATCACTCCAGCCAATCATGACTGGAAGAGTTCTCTAATGTATGATTTTACACTTTTTCGGGCCTTAGAGACTAAATCATATGAAAAAGGACCCCCATGGAGTTTTCTTCTATATTCATTCAGACTCTCTAAACATGAACGATACCGAGTTTTCTTTCAGTGGACTCGTTAAATTAAACATTGAGAGACCCGTTTTGAGAACGAACCCCTCCTCTCTCAGGTTCGTAAAACATACGAGACTAGACTTGTCTTCTAACAAGCTATATAGAGTGTTTGTTACCCTCTTTGAACTCATAAAACTAAAAAGAGGCACTCATAAATCATGATGGGGGAAATGGGAAGGGAATAATTTTGCAAATAATGGCAGTTGTTTGTCATTACCTTTGAACATGGAACTTGTCTGCACAATCATGTCAGTCAATTGGGTATTCAGCTGATCTCCATGACGATCCACTTTCATGAGTCATGCCAATTCTTTGAGCCTTTCAAAAAAATGCATTGTCCACTGTCGCATTGTCTATCTGTCCTGTTCAGTCATGCTGCCAAGTCATTTTGTCATGCCACCTGATGTTCAAAGGGGATCTGAAGAAGTTTTACCTCTACATTATACACAACCTTTTTGTTAGTATCTTTGAGTCAATCATATGGTTACTACATTCACATCATTCCAGAACTATGTTCTGAGTTTCGTGTCGTCGATGTGGGACTCATCATTGCCCTACTTCGACAAGACTATTCCCGTCAACATCAGCTCATCATCCAGTAAATAGTGTTAGAAACAATATTTAGTACCTTGAGATCTATATGCCTTAATGACAAATTCTCTCACTCTCGACATAGGTTCACATCATTGACCTTTGATCGATAGAATCAACTGGGTGTTCAACATCAGGAAATATATTCGCACTCAGTAGATTGTACTAGGGTACCTTGGGAATCATTGACATTAATGGTGATCTCCCTCACACTTGTTAATGGTTCACATCATTGGCTGGTAATCAAGTGGTTTCTACCATGTTCAACTTCATATCACTGTAATCACATGGATAGAATCATACTTTGTGGAAGACGAGACAAAGACCCTGGGCATTTGTTTAAAAGCAGTCATTGCTTTTTCCCCAGGTTGCAATGGAGTTTTGTATATATAGCATGGATCCACATTTGTATGGTCATGGCTATGCTCAAATTTGTGTCTGTATGACATAGATCTACATTGTATGTCTGGTAGCTATGTCCAAGTTTGATTCCTCTATCACATGGATCTACGCTATATTATAGTAGCCATGCTTTTTTATTCCACTCATGGATCTGCCTTGTATTGGTCTGTAGCTATGAGTTTTCTTACTTGTGTCTATGAGTCAACATACTGATGTACAACAGATTCCTACTTGACTGCATACTCCGATCAAGCCGACATTTTCATCTCCTAGCGACAACTTGTTCTCAAAGCTCTCATTTATTGTCTCACTCTAAGACTCATGCTTTGGGGGGCATCCTATTATACCAAAATCCTGTCACCATCATGTGATAAGGAATTTAACATACCTACTTGCCCTGAATCCTAGCTTTTGGAGTGAAAAATAAATGGTTTTTTATCAGTCTATCACACAAATTCCCAGCACCGCTCATGCCCCTTTATCCAGGAGCGGTACCCCTGCTCGCATTTCCTTTCATCTGTGTTCCATAAGCAGTGCCACCGCCTGTTACCCTTGGTCCATAGGCGGTTATTACCAGAACCGCTCTGTCAAAGAAGGAGAAGCACGGTACCCTGGGTAAAAATGGAAAAAGAAAAGTTTCTCAAGGATTCTAGATGATAAGCCTTGTGTACTTCCTTATCCATACTGTTGTGGGTTGGCTGAGCTCGAGATCCCTCATCCTAGGATCTTAGAGGCCACCTCACCCACTAATTTCTCAACCATATCTATCCATTAAAGCCCTATAAATATGAGCTCATAGCCATGGTTGAGGGGAGAACATTGAAGGTATTGTTATGCTGTTGGATTGATTCTTGGCCCAAGATCATTTGGAGAGAGCATAGAGAGCTAGAGTCGGAGATTTTGGGGATGAAGAGCTGGTTTCATGGAGATGCATGTCAACACTAAGGCTTGGTTGTAAACTTCTTCATATTTCTAATGTAAGTTGATTTTATGTCCCATATATATTGTTGATGTTTGATTTTAGATATATATTTCTAGATTCCTTAGTCACTAGCATAGATTAGTAGATCATATTCTGGTTGCTTTGATCTGTTTTGTGTTAAAATTGATTACAGGTACACAGGTGGAATATCAAAGCCTTGTATTCTAGATATCTACAGCATCTAGGGAGAGTTATCAACTTCTATGATCTATTTGTTCTGGATCTGAACCATTCAGACCAGCAGAACACCTTGCTGTCCGCGGGAGGTGAAATATTTCTACTAACAGGTGGTGGTGGTGAAGATGATGAAGGATGTGGTGGTGGTGGTGAAGATGATGATGGCTATTGTGATGATGGTGATGACGATGATGATGATGATGAGGATGACAAGGATGATGATGATGATGAAGATGATGATGAAGATGATTAGGATGAGGATGAGGATAATGAATATGATGATGATGTTGCTGGTGGTGGTGAATATGGTGATCATGATGAAGATGATGATGACGACATAGATTGTGACGATGGTGATGATGATGATGATGATAACGATGGTTTAAACATAACTAAATAGTCATGATGATAATGATGGTGATGATGATGACGACGACGATGATGATTGTGATGATGATGGTGATGATGATGTCGATGATGATGATGGTGATTGTTTATTATGATGATGAATAAATGATGATCATGATGATAGCGACGGTAAATTGAAGATGATGATGAAGTTGTTGTTGTTGTTGATGATGATGATGATGAAGAATATGAAGATGATGATGACGATGACGACGACAACGACGACGACGACGATGATGATGATGATGATTATGGTGATGATTATGAAGATTATCATGATGATGATGATGATGAAGATGATGATGATGATGATGATGAATATTGTGATGACAATGATGATGATGATGACAATGATGATCATCATGAGGATGATGGCGAAGATGGTGGTGGTGGTGGTGGTGAATATGATGATCACGATGAAGATGATGGTGGTCGTGAAGATGATGGTGATGGTGGTGAAGATGATGATGGTGGTGGTGGTGGTGAAGATGATGATTATGATGAAGATGATGATAATGATGGCTATTATGATGATGGTGATGACGACGATGATGATGACGATGATGACAAGGATGATGATGATGACAACGAAGATGATGATGAAGATGATGAAGAGGAGGATGAGGATGGTGAAGATGGTGATGATGTTGTTAGTGGTGGTGAATATGGTGATCATGATGAAGATGATGATGGTGATGACGACGATGATGATAACGATGGTTTAAACATAACTAAATAGTCGTGATGATGATGATGGTGATGATGATGAGGATGTTGATGGTGATGATGATGATGATGATGATGATGTCGACGACGATGATGATGATGATGAGGATGAGGATGATGATGATGAATATGGTGATGAAATATAGGAAGTGTGTGTGCATTCTAGGCATGCAATTTGCATGCTTTCATCCATAATACTATAACAATGTTTTCCTACACCTCAATTTAGTTTCATTGACAAATTATTAAAAACATAAAGGGACATGAAAATGAAACACATGAAAATGACATAATGCAAAATATTTTTTTCTATAGGACAAATAAAGTACTAAATAAAACAGGTTTTTGTAATAGTCAATGATTCTCATTAGTACAACACCCTTGAGGAGTCCCCATACGAAAGCAAAATATAGGTCCCATGGGACTTAATGACATGTGTACATATGTCTATAAACATATAATAGATATATTGTTTACCAAGTGAAACTAAGGGTGAAAAGAATACATGCAGATAAACCAAGTGTTTCCATAAAAAAATGCAAATAAACCTTCATGATCCTTTCGTCGCTAAGCCATATCACTTTTATCCCCTATTATATCCACTTACCACTAACCCTTATTAATCTATAATATATCATTAAATCCATGTAAACCCTAACCCTTATGACCATGAATTCATAACCCCTAACACCTATAAAATATAACTTTAATCGTTAAACCTTAACATATATTTGTAATCCTTAATCCTTAAGATGATTGCAACCCTTAACATTGCAACTTCGTCGCTATAGTAGTGTTCTTCATATTTCGTCAAGATAGAAATGAACTGTCATCGCAATAATATGAAAATTCAAGAACGTCTCTATAGCAACGAACATCAGGGCCATTTTCAATTTTTTTCCAAAAATTTAAACTATTTTTCTATGAAAACAATGTTTTTAACTTTTTCATGCCAAAATTTTATGGAAAAATTGAGCCATATGTAGTAGTGATTCTTGAATCATGAGCTGATGTTGACAAGAATAGTCTCATCGAAGGAAGGCCATGATGAATCCCACATCGATGACACGAAACTAAGAACAAAGTTCTGGAATGTTGTAGATAATGTAACCATAGGACTAACTCAAAAGGTACGAACACAAAGGTTGTTTTGACTACAGAGGTAAAATTTCAACATCCATTTGAACATCGACCGCATGACAAAAGACTTAGCAGCATTGAATAGATGAGGCAGAGCACAATACGACAATGGACAATGCATTATTTGAAAGACTCAAAGGAGTGACATGAATCATGAAAGTGGATCGACTTGGAGAAAAGATGATTTACCCAATTGACTGAATGAAATGCAGACAAGTGCCATGTTTAAAGGTGACAACAAAATACCATTTTATTTGCAAAATAAATGGATTCCCTTCCCTTAATTTCCCCATCATGTTTGATGAGTGCCTATTTTTTTTTACAAGTTCAAAGAGGGTAACAAACACTCGTTTTATATCGTATGAAGACAAGTCCATTCTCATACATTTTACGAACCTGAGAAAGGAGGGGTTTGTTCCCAAAAGAGGGTCTCTCAGTCACTTAGTTTAACAGGTCCAATGAAAGTTAACTCGGTATTGTTCATGTTTAGAGAGTCTGAATGAAGAGGGAAGAAGACTCCAAAGCATCCTTTTTGGTAAATAGCTAATCCGAACAAAAAAAGAGATCAACTACCGTCGAAAATACGACTCTTCAAGTAATTTTTACAAGCATGAAGAAGACAAGTGCACTCAACAATATTTCCACATTTAGGGAGTCCAAAAATAGTTTAAAGAAAACTTCAATATGTTTCTTTTGCACGATGAACAGGTTTTATGAGCCTGAAAGAATAAAAAAAGGACTCAAAACTTTGATACTAGGTTTTGGGAGCGTGATCAAAGTGTCAAAATGAACGCTCAAGGACCTTTTCCATTTTTCATAAGTACAAAAAAGTCAAAAAATGAACTTCCCCATAGACAAAACTGTTTATTCTCATCCCTACAAGACTTTAAAAAAGGCTATTAGTCTCCCAAAATATTTTAAATGAATTTTATAAACTATGTAAAAGGATATTTTTGTTAAAAATGATTTAAAAACATTAAAATAATATAAAAAACCCTAAAAATATGTTATAAAATATAAGTAAATAGTAAAAACCAAATCATTTACCACTTACCAAACCTTGGAGAGCATTTTGGGAGAATTAGAGTGCAGATTTCAATCGAAGATTCTGGAGCCATCTCCCATTTGTTTTTCACATTGCCAGATCCAGGTAAAAGCTAAAATTGTCCTTTTCCTTCTTATGGTTTCCATTTTTTATTTTTGTTGGGTTTTGGAGCCTTAAGAGAAACCCTAAAAACGCATGGTGAACACCGCTTCTAGCCTTTACTGGAAGAACAGTGCCCGATAAGAATCGTGGTTTTTTAGTTTTGCTTAGGTAGTGGCACCGCTTTGTCCTAAAGGGACCGGTGCAGTGCCAACCATGAGGTCCAGCAAACATATGCCCCAGTCAAATTAAAAATTTTAAGTATTTTTAATGGTGGAATATGCTTCTAAATAGCTCATTAATGTTTTTTGATGAGTCATTGGGTAAAAAATGGTGACTTGGAAGGAGAGACAACATGATGATGATGATGCTCATGCCACAAGAGATGCGGGCTATATAGCTACCTTGAAAGGCTGTGGCCTCTTAAAATTCTTGTGTACTTGTAGGATGGTTTCTCATGCACATTTACTGGAGTACATAATACAGATGTGGAATCCAAAACATCAGTATTTTGAGGTGGGACCCCATATTGTGACTGTGGAGGTGGAAGTTATCTATTTCCTGACAGGGATATCTAGACGAGGAGCACCTATTTATTTGACTGGTTCCCGAGGTAGGGACATCACTACACAGGATCTTATTGTTTGGCATTGCTTCCGAGGAACAAAGATCTCAGGTAAGAAGATCCTAATCAAGGTTGTGAGGGATCTATCACTTCAGACTATTCTATTTACTATGCATAGGGTGATAGGGATCCAAGGGGCCCACTAGGCATTGTGGGCACATATGTTGTATGCCTGATTACCTGTGTTCAAGGATCAGCTGACGAAATGTTGACAAGGAGAGATGAAGAAGTTTGGATAACGGACCATCCTAGCATGCTTACTCTTTAAGAGGGTACCCCTCACGAGGCCTCAAGTTGTATTCATAGATATTAGGGATAGAGACCCCCGCATGCTGTGGTGGGTCGAGATTATGGCCTGTATAGGAGGTGGCAGAGGTAGGGTCAAGTTACAGGCTGCCTTCTTCCACTGGTTGAGTTATCAGATCCACATGATTGAATACTATGCATATGTAGGGACCAACTTCCAAGGAGATCTTGACCTACCACTACCACCTGGCGCTCAGTGGGGTGACATCAGTAAGAAGAAATACCTAAGATGTTGATTATGTTTTTATATTTTTATGTTTTATGTTTTTTATGGATGATAACAAGACCTAAATTTTACATGTATATGTTGGTGATGCATGTCCTGAGGGATCCTTCCCAATGGATAGGTGAGCAAGAGATCGCTTTGTCCATAGAGGCGATGATGATCTCACAGAGCTGGAGGAGAACCTGGATCGACTGACTCTTGATATCCTGGATGCTACTATAGATGACCTCCCTAAGAGGTTTTAGAGACATACCGTGGGGGTATCAAGCCTCTTCAGTCTCTTGCTATGTAGGGTAGCAAGGGCCATTATGTGCTACCACCAGCACCATTAGAGTGGTATGCATGATGTATCCCTAAAAGCTAGCTAGCTAGCTTCAGGATTTTTGTATAATTTTGTATGCCTAAAAGACAATGATTCAAATGAGGTATCATGCCCATATTTTTTGTAAAAACACTTTTTATACATACATACATACATACATACATACATACATACATACATACATACATACATACATATATATATATATATATATATATATGCAAACTCAGTTTCGGTGTTTACATGCGCTTCAAATGGATGAATTATATTTACATGAGTTTTACATGTTTTCTATTGTTTATTTTTACTTTATGATTGACCATGTTTATTTTAACAAGTTATGAATGGGAAATATGCCAGTCCAGAATGAAATTTTCCAATGAATCAGCAATCATATTATTAGACCTAGGGATATTCCTGTAAGTGATGAAATCAAATGACCTTTCTAATATACACACTCTCCGAAAGAGGCGGAGAAGTGTACAGTTCCTGATAGTGTAAACACGATTTAGATGACAAACCACTAGTTGAGAGTCCATGAACACTACCAAATCATGAATGTCCTGAGATGCGGCCTTAGTGAGAAAACCTATCACTACCTGATAGTCACAATGTTGTTGGTAGTCGGACCAATACAAACCACTCTTGAACTAAATAAATCCTGAGCTGGGGAGTATAACACCCAAGCCGCTGAAGAAAGGTCCAAGGTATGATGGCATTCACCATCGTCGAAACCCTAGAAATCCATCCAATATGCATAACCAAAACATGGTATAAATAGTATGGACATCAAACTCAAAACCATATTGAAAATGATGAAACATGCTAAAAGCCAAATATGCATATATACAAGGTACCATACAACAATGTATTAAGCATAATACCTCTTCAAGTACCACCCCTTGCGAGGTTTCCTGAAGGGTATCAATACAAACCACTCCTGAACTAACTAAATCCTGAGCTGGGGAATACAACACCCAAGCCACTAAAACAAAGTTCAAGGTATGACAACATGCACCATCAGCAAAATTGTAAAAAGCCATCCAATTAGCATAACCAAAACATGGTATAAACAGTATGGACATCAAACTCAAAACCATATTGAAAATGACGAAACACACTGAAAACCAACTATACATACATACAAGGTACCATACAAAAATGTATAAAGCATAGTACCTCTTCAGGTACAACCCATTGCAAGGTTGCCCGAAGGGTATCCCGTCATAATATACGGGCTCATAAGCCCCTTTCTCTAAGACCTTACTAATGACAAAGGGGCCGTACCACATGGATTCAAACTTTCCCTTCCCTAGTTTATCATGTCTCTAATCGTAAGTCAGGACTAGGTCACCTTCATTGAAGACACGAGGTTGAGCAGACTTGTCATATTGCGCCTTGATGCATTTTTTGTGTGCCTTGTTAGCAAAGGAATCATCTCTTTTACTTTCATCAAGGTTAGTCAAGTACATAAATATCTCTTCCTCGATGAAAGTGTTTGGGAGAATTTCTACTATGAGTTTAAGTGATGGAATTTGACACTCGATAGGAAGGATGGCTTTCAATCCGTAGACCAACTGAAAGGGTGTGAAACTAGTTTTCATTTTCACTGAAGTCCTGTAAGCCCAAAGTGTGGAAAAGAGAGTCAAGTTCCAGTTGTATTTGTGATGTCCAACCATCATACGCAACATATTTTTCAAAACTTTGTTAATGGCCTTGACCTGACCATTATCCTACGAGCAATACAGAGTTGAATTTTCATGGTGAAAACCCAGCTTAGCACTCAACTCAACCATCATCTAATTTTGAAGATGAGATCCATGGTCAGTGACTATAGCTTGCGAGACTCAAAACCTAGATATCACATGGTTTAATAATAATAGGGAGTGTTATAGCTGATTTTACCACTCCAGGTGAATCACACTTGTATGGCCTTCCCCTGTCCCTCTGCAGACTCCTTAGACCCCTTGGACCATTTTTTGTCCTTTGATGTTTCCTTGACCATCCCTAAAAAAATGTGAAAATCCATATACGTGACTTTTAAACCCCTAATCATGTATATACGTGGGTTTGACCCATAAAACCGCGTACATCAGGATGTGTACAAAATCCAAATCCTTTTGGAGTTTTCCTTGACATGGATCTAACTCACTTGACTCCTGGCCTTCCATATGGCTTGAGATCGCTCAGATTCGACCTTTCATTACCCCTCTGAAAAGGTATATAAGGAACTCTTTGGTACATTGAAGGCATATGAGAGAATTGAGAGCAAAGAAACTATAGTCCATTGTTTCCGGAACTTATGCTTGAGTCTGTATCCCTTTTTCCCTTGGAGCAATTTTGTGTTCTTCCCAAGCTTGTCTTTTGCTTGTGAGATTGCTATCGAGAGATGGAGGATTGAAGTGCTGGAGACCCAAGTGGGGGATTCAATTTATTCGATTCACAGACGTGTCGACAGAGGTTGTATCCATTGTAATCTCTGATTTTATATTAATAGAAATATATTTGCCTGTCCAACAATGTATGTTTGAATGAATATTTTATCCATGGGATGATTTCAAATGTTTATACATTGTTCATTATAAATGCTAGAATAGATCTAACACCAAGATATATAGTATGCTTGTATTGTTTACTTGTTGTTGAGGAAGTAATCTATCAATTCAAGCTGAAGTTGGAAAGCTCAACGAGGATCTACTTCAACCGTCAGGAATAAGGTACGTGGTCTGATCCTTTAGTGTTAGATATTTAATTTCTATTGCATATTGGAAAGGATTGATTTCTGGAGTCAAGCTGTCTGTTGTGGTACCCCAAGCCATAGGAATTTCTCTCCATAATAGAATTGGCGACTCCACTGGGGAGTTCCTAGTAGTTGTCCTTTGGGGGTTTTCTGTCGGCATTCAATGACTTTGAATTGCTCTTTTTCTCTTGTTTCTGTGTCAGGTCTGGGGGCATGTTTTCCTGGTGGTGTTTGATTGGTGTGAAGTTTGTCTCAGCTTGTTTGTTTGCCTTTATTTGTGTGCACCTTTCTTCCTATACATGATTTTTTAACTCACGGTCGCGTATATACATGGGTTTCTCTGCTATTTCCACGTATACACGCGGGTTTACTGTGAACAGTCACGTATGCCCTTATTTTTTCCTCCTAGAGGAAGTTGAATGGTTGCTGGGTGAATTTTGATGATTGCTAAGTCTCCTTTGATACTGCCAGAGTCTGTATACACCTCTGTTTCTGACCAGAGACATTTTTTTAGGGTAAAATTTCTTTTTTTTAAAAGAATGTTCTTGTCATTGCATTTTTGATTTTTTGTTTTGGGATTAGTGCATCAGATTTATTTTACCTTAGTGCTTTGATTGAGTGCTGCTTGAGTGTGTTTGCAGAGTCTGGGGGTTGTAGAACCATTCTTTTGCTTTTGTATCTCATTTTATTTCAAAAAATCAAAAAATATTTGCTTATCATCATGCATTGCATTTTGCATTTTGCATAGTACTTGCACTAGATTTGCTTTGGAGTATTAGTCAGGATTTCATATAGGAAAGCTTTCATTTATCATTTGAAGAAAATTGTGCATTTCACGTAGTAGCATACCCTGTTTTTCATGGACACAATGCATTTGCATTGATTTTTAGGTGTGCATTTTACTTCATGTTGTGTCATAACGCCATTAGTTTCATGGCCATATCCCTCTTTTGAGTAATAAAGCCAATTAAAATCGATGCTTAATTAAAATGAACTACACTATTTTATTTGATAGGGTTCGCCAACAAGCTTAGGTTTTAGGGTCTTGGAATAGTTCATTGTGAGTCAATTCTCCAAGACCACTAAACAACAACATGTATGTGTCTGTCCAGGTGAGTGTGTGAAATTCCTTGGTATAACCAGTGTTTCTCAGGATCCTCCTCTCAAAAGGGAGTTAAGCATGAGGCAGTGTGAGCATTTATTGATTAGGATGACCCCCAGTCATAACTGAGTAGCTCCAGAGATATTTCCAAGATTGTATTCGTATCTGGGGGCTCTTTCGAGAGTTTCAGGATTTGCTACCCTGCCCATATGGTCAATCCCTCCTGTGACTGTCCACCTGAGCATTGATTATATTGAGGTGACCTTAGTGGCCTTACCTAGGATATCGAGGGGGTACTTTGCAGGGGTTATTCTGCAGGTGTCCCAGCCAGGTTGGGGTTGGACAACAAAATCGCTTTATGCGTTGAAGCTAAGGGCCACAATAATTGGTTACGTACCTCCGCTTGTTGTGTATGAAAGTCTCAAGCCTCTCCTAGGCGAGACATACCTGCTTCATTCAGGAGCTCACTTATCCTACCCTTGATTGCTTGTGTTTGGCTTTAGATTTTATTGGTGATTGCTCTGTGCACAATAGCTTTCCTAGGGTTTGCGTAGATAGAGAGTCTTTTTTATTTTTTGAGTCATTGTGGATTTGGATGCAGCTCCTCGCCGTTCTCGTCGTTTAGCAAGAATTCTGCCTTCTACGTCTCCTCCTCCTTTTGGAGAGAGAAATAGACAATCCAAGTGGACTACTTCACACATTGATTCACACACCATGGGAGACCACGTTGAAGGTATTCCTAAACCACCTTCTCCCATTTATATGGAAGATGGGGAGTTTACTCCTAACTATGATCCTTCACCCGACTTGATTGAGTTAGGTCATGTGATTTCTGAGATAGGTACTTTTCATGATAGACCTACTTACTCTAGGGTTGATTCCCCATTAACACATCACCGGTATGGAATGGTGAAAGATGATGAGACTTATTTCGAACCTGCGAGCACTAGTTATGGTAGTTATGGTATGTCTAGTTTTCCTACACATGATTTGGCATTTCATGTCGAATATGAGTTCGAGCCTAACACTATGCCTAGGGGCACTCTCATTCCTTACCATGTGAAGAGGCTTGGGAGCACTAGTCACATTGCACCTTCCATCGCGGTGGTGGAAGCTACATCATATATTCCTCCTAGGTCTAGAGTTAGTGACCCTGTTAGGATACCAGATCTGAGACAAGTGACTATAGGGAATAACACATACATAATTACTCAGGTCCCTCCATCCTCTATCCCTAGTTCTTCAAATGTTCACCCTCCACCTCATTCACATGGTCCTTCGGGCTAGAACGTGGCTACGAGTCATGTCCATACTGCGGTTACCAGACCATTCGTGTCTCAAGTTTACATACCACCCATTGTTTCGAGAGGTTATGTTCACACTTCTAGAGGTCATGTTACTACTTTTGGAGCATATATTCCTACTTCTGGTATGTATATTCCTGCTTCCGAAGCGTATATTCCTACCTACGTAGTGTCTGATGGGACATCGCATGCAATGACTTGTGGACCTTATTATGGGACGTAGTATGGACAGGGTTGTTCATCTTACGGGGGTAGGTATCAACAACCTGCTTACTCTCCAAATTATGGATTTGTAGCTTTGAATAGTCAAGGTACACCACACTATGTTGCTTCCATGGCACCCTATATGGGTCAAACAGGAGGAGGGAACTATGGCCAAGGCCATGGTGGTAATCAGACCTATGTGAATCAGAACTATCATGGAGCGGTCCATCGACCTCATCATCCTAGGCTCCCTTTCCTCACAACACTCAACCTTCCTAACTTGTCGATATTGACGAATGATCCTATAGCTCATGACCCGGCTTGGCCGGCTGTCCCTACTAAGCTTCCCTCAGACATACCCGAATTCGAGGGAAAACTGGGAGAGGATCTGAGCGAACACATTACTACTTTTCACCTATGGTTCTCTTCGAATTCCTTACATCAGGACTCAATCCGTTTGAGACTATTTCAATGCACCCTTATAGGGACTGCCACGAAATAGTATATAGAGATGCCTAAGGGAGCATTCGCTTTGTTCGATGACCTAGTGATGAATTTTATTAACCACTTCCAGCTACCAGTGCATTATGAGATTTGTACTGAACTCTTGTCGACATTTCATCAGGATAAAGCCACACATATCTTGGATCATATCCAAGAGTGGCGTAGATAGAAGAGGTTAATTAAAGCTTTTATACCATCAGAATTCCTCCTCGAATGGTTCCTTAAGTCATTATTGTTGTATATAGTAAAGGATGTTTCTACATCCAGAGTGTAAAATGAGGAACAAGCCATTTTTAGGGCGTGAGAACTGGATTTGATTTATGCTCAGTCTGGTTTGTTGTATGAGATCATTCCCAATGCTTTGCATTCTAGTTTCGACCCCAAAGTCAAACCTGGACCACATGCCAATGGCATTGTGGGTTGTGCGAGTGCTAAACCTGTAGATTCAGTTGAAAAACAAGTTAGTCAATTTTCAATCAACCAATCTGCTTTGGGACAAGCCACGGATTCATCTCCACCCTCCCAAATGGTGAGTGTGCTTTCAGTACAATCGTCGGACCAGAAGGGTAACCAGCAGCCCAGACTTAATAAAAATAAGGGTAAGAATAATCGTAAGGGTGGGAATAGGAACGAGAATGCTAATAATCTAAAGAACGCCCATGATGCTGGGGGGGACAAGCAAGCTAAACGTAAGGTTAAATTTCCTTGCAAGTTGTGTAAGGACGATCACCTCACTTACTTGTTCCCTCGTATCGATGAAGCCTCGAGATTCTTGGCACAGGGCCCAGCTGTGCTGACTAACCCTTTACCTCACAATCAAAATATGAATTCGAGGACCCATGATCATTCTGGTGGTGATAAATATATGTTGAAGGATAGTGGTCATGGTTGCATTAGCATGGTACGTGCTGCAAAAGTTGTGATCCATGTGAAAGACTATGATTCATCACAACCCAGCCCAGGAAAGGAACCTGATCCACCAGGGTCTCCTTTGTGTATTGAAAAACCTGGGGATAAACCTGAAGCTACACCTCGCATTCCTAAGGGATTACTTAAGCATTTGGGGCACAATCCTAATGCTTGAGCCGCCCAGAACTATTCAATTGTCAAGGATTTGGGCCACACTCCTTATGCATTGTCTGCACTGGAAGTGCTTCAGAGTTGTCCTTCGCAAAGGAAAGCTTTTCTTTCTACCCTTGGTGTGAATGATGATAATTCTTCCTCCATGATTAAATTTGAAACCGCAGGACTTCAGCCTCTCTTTCCTTACTATGTGTCTCTTTTGATTCACGTAGAATGTCTTAACATGACCATCAAGCGCACTGTGATTGATGAAGGTGATGCTGCTTCTGTGATGTCTTTATCATGTTGGAAGGGTTTAGGTTCCTCTGAGTTATCTAAGTTAGCGACCATGTTAACTGCGTTCGATGGGAGATCATTTAGGCCGCACGAGATCCTTCCTTCCCTTAAGGTCCGTTTGGGAGGGAAGATCGTTGCAATAGAGGTCGAGGTGGTTGATGCGCCCCTTGACTACAATCTCTTTCTAGGTAGGAATTGTATGTACAGTATGCAAGCCGTAGCTTCTTCCCTATTTTGCGTTGTATGCTTTCCATTTAACAGGAAGATATTCACGATTGATCAAACGTCATTCAAGAATCCGTCAGTTACCACATATTCGAGAACTTCAATCCTGATCGTTGAATACTCTTAGCTGGAAACTGGGAGTGTGGGTGTGGGCATGCATCCATCCCTCATGGGAAGTTTTAGTTGTCCTACATCGATCCTTATGATAGGGTCTAGTTCTAATGAGGCTTCGACATCTATGAGATCAGTGTCTTTTCATATGAGTCATATGGAAGATCCTTGGATTCTTCCTACACCGAGTACTTTGAGCGAGCCCATCGTGACGGATGTGCCATTGCCTGCAACTATGGTAGCTTATCAAGCTAATCTTGAGTATGTTACAGAGCCCAGTCCTTCCTCTTCGCGGATGGAGGAGGAGGAACCTTATGTGCTGCCGGCATGGGCAACGCAATCTTCTCACTCGCATGACTTCCTTGATAGTGTTTTTCCTTCAAACGAAGCGATTATTGAGGCTATGTTGGGAGTTGAGCCACCATGGGAGGAACTCCATCATAGATATTACTTTCTTCCCGAGCTTGAACACTTGGAGCATGAGGAATTTCAGGAAGTTCTTAGTGAGAGAATTGGTAGTCCTATGGTTCCATTAAACTCTCCTGGTCTGATGGCTGATGGAAACATGGCAAATATATCTTCAACGATTCCTATCAATATCTCTCGCGATCCTAGCAGGATAGAGAATGTCTATATTGGGGCAGAATGTTCCCATGCTGAGATTCTAGAATACACCAAGTTGTTTAAAGAATTTTCTGATATCTTTGCTTGGTCTTACAATGAAATGCCAGGTATCAACCCTTGTATTGTCAAACACGAGATTAATACTTATCCCAACGCTAAGCCTGTTTGACAATGCTTGCATGCGGTGAATCCTAGGAAAGCACCCGCAATTAAGGCAGAGATAGAGAAATTGTTGAAATCCAGTTTTATCTATCTCGTTCCCTTGATGGAGTTGGTTTCAAACCCCATTCTAGTTGACAAGAATTAGGGAGCAATCCGCATATGTACTGATTTCTGTGATTTGAATCGTGCCTGTCCTAAGGAAAATTTCTCCACACCATTTATTGATCAAATTTTGTATGAGTGTGCGGGTAGCGAGGTTTTTTCCTTTATGGATGGATTTTCTAGATATAATCAGATACAAATTAAGCCTAAGGACCAGCATAAGACCACATTTATTTGTCCTTGGGGAACTTTTGCATATCAAAAAATTCCTTTTGGCCTTAAGAACACCAAAGCTACTTTTCAGCGGGCCATGACCTTGATTTTCCATGATATCAAATCGATTATCGAAGTATTTTTGGATGACCTTGCTGCTCATTCTCGTATGAGAATGTGTCATTCCTATCATTTGAGGTTGGTATTTTAAAGGTGCCACCATTATTTGGTGAGGTTAAATCCTCACAAGTGCATCTTTTGTGTGAAGTCAGGTCGCTTATTAGGAGTCATCATTTCTAAAGAGTGTATAAGAGTCAACCCTTTGAAGGTTGAGGCAATACTTCAGTTGTCTCCCCCGAAAAATATTCATCATCTTCAATGTTAGCAAGGCATGGAAAACTTCTTACGAAGATTCATTGTCAATTTTTCCAATTTGACTAGAGGCTTCATGTGTCTTTTGAAGAAGGATACCACCTTTTTTTTGGATGAGCGAAGGCTAGGAGTCCTTTGATGCACTCAAACGAGCCCTAGCATCGGCCCCGGTGATTAGTCCCTCAGACTATAGCCGTGATTTTCTACTTTATGTGGCTGTGTCCATGGAGATGATTGGGATGGTTTTGGTTCAAGAGGATGAGGAGCTCCAAGAGCATGGCATATACTATCTGAGTCAGAATCTTATTGACACAGAGATTCGTTATTCTCATGTTGAGAAGATTTCATTAGCTACCTTACATGCGGTTCAACGGTTGAGACATGATATTCTCCTTCGCCAGACCTTTGTTGGAGCCCATATCAATCCGTTTCAATTCATCCTCATGTGAAGGATGATTGGGGGAAAATATAATAAATGGATTTTCATCCTACAAGAATTCGATCTCGAGTTTGTTTCGGAAAAATCGAAGAAATCGTTAATTTTTGCAAAGCTTATATCGGATTTCCCAAGCGAGGCCTAGGAGTTGGTTTGTGAATATACGTTTATTGATGAGCACATCTTCTTAATCTCAACTTTAGACCCATGGTATGGGGATATCATTATATATCTACAAACATTCAAGGTCCCTACTCACCTCTCATGGGATGAACGACGACGATTACATCACGTGTATAAGAATTACCTCATAGTTGATAACACTTTATACCGTTGTGGGGTAGATTCCATTTTACATAGTTGTTTAACCCATGAAGAGGCTGAGGTAGTGCTAAATGATTTCCACGAAGGGGTGTGTGGTGGTCATTTTTCTGGGCTTTATACAGCCCAAAAAATCTTAAGAGCGGGTTATTTCTAGTCGTCGATCTTTAAAGATTGTGTTGATGCAAAGAGGTGCCACCCTTGCCAGGTTCTTGCATGTAATATGTGCTCAAAACCTACCCCGTTACATCCCATCATCACCACCAATCCCTTCAATAAGTGGGAGCTTGATTTTATGGATTGCAACCCAGCTTCAGCTGGGGGCATCATCATATCATAGTGGTTATTGATTACTTCACGAAATAAGCTAAGGCTATGCCTACAGTTAAATCCGATGGTGAGACAGCCGTGCACTTCGTATTCAACCAGATTATTACTTGGTTCAGGATTCTGAAAGAGCTTGTGACTGACCATGGCTTACACTTTCAGAATCGTATGATGGAAGAGTTGGCATCAAAGTTAGGGTACAAGCAAGAGCATTCCTCCTCTTTCTACCCTCAAGCGAATGGATAGGTAGAAGTAGTGAATAAATCACTCAAATCCATTCTCCAATGAACCATCTCATGAAGCAAGAATAATTGACACATTATGTTATATCCAGCTTTGTGGGCATATAGAACCATTGTTAAGATTGCCACAGGTTTTTCTCCATATCAACTTGTACATGGAGTGGAGTTGGTATTGCCGTTTGAATGAGAGATTCCTTCTTTGAAGCTAGCTGTATAACTCTTACCAGACACTTCACCACCAGAGGAGCGTTTGGTCCACCTTGAGCAACTTGATGAGCAGCGTCGAGATGCCTCGGTGGCTCTAGAAGTAAATAAACGTCACGTAAAGGTCCAGTACGATAAGTCTGTCCATCCAAGGAGGTTTAGTGAGGGAGACTTGGTCCTTTTTGTGGGATCAACCGAAGGAACCCTTGGGGGCAGGAAAGTTTAACCCCATGTGGTGTGGTCCTTACGTCGTCAAACGTGTGTTAGAGAAGGGTGCTTNGAAATGGGCTCTATCTCAAGAAGTACTATGCATGATTTTCAGCCAAGGCTGGTTATTGTATATTATTGTACAGTTTTTCATAGTTAGGTCTTTTTCTTATTGTGATCAGGTTTATGATTAGTTTTCGTTTCTTTTGGCAGATGTCAATGGAATCTACCACCTACATAGGATTCGTGGATGGTGCGAGCCATCACACTCAACACTCAGCCTCTGCTGCTTGGGTGATTTATAATCCTATGGGTCAGGTACTATCTTTAGGAGGCATATGTCTACGGCCATCTTCCATCAATGTTGCTGAATATAGTGCCGTTATTGAGCTTCTACGGGATGCTAGTTCACATGGCATTCTTTCTCTTGAGGTACGTCTTGATTTGGAGTTAGTAGTGTCACAGCTTAATGGTTTGTACCATGTTAGAGATTTGACGTTATTAAGAAGATTCTTACGTGTGAGATTATTAGAACGGCAATTTGACAATATAACATACATACATATTCCAAGAATTAATAATCAAGTTGCAGACTCATATTCTAACTATGTGTTAGATTGGCATTTGTTTCATATACAATAAATTCATCACAAATACAAATTGTTACACATGTAAATAAATAAACCGATCATCGTTAAAGTTTTTATATACATTCAAAATGTGATAATATATAGTGTCATGATACAAAAATGGGGCTCTCGAGCCACCAAAATATAATACATAGTAATACAAAATGTGTCACTCCCAGGTCTCTAAGCCTGTGGAGGAGGAGTGGGGTTGTGATCATGGAAGGTCACTACGGCTCTAGCTAGCCATCGGAATAATTGCACCCATTCTCGTGGTACACCCACCACCTGGCGCTGCATAGCCTCAGGAAAGTCCTTGACTTGCGCCATGGGAACTCTATGTGTTAGCCTAACAAAGTTGGTATGAATGCTCTAGAGCGTCCACTCCACATCCACACTCGTGATATTGTCTCCTCTTCCCCTCCGTCTATGATGAGGGAACCATTCAGGCCGCCATGGTCCCACATCTGCATGCAAATGGTAGATGTCACTATGTATTGTCACCTAAAAAATATATGTCTTTTGATTCCATATAATCAGAAAACACAAAAAAAAAAAAATAACTCAAAAATTTAAAGAGAGGGTCGAGATTTGTTACCTATGTCACCATATGCCGATCCTGGTGGTAGTAGCATGTCCGGTTCCCCCCGAAAATCTATCCTCGCATAGGGGTAGTCATCGATGGAAACTATCTGTCGCCGCCACCATGGAAAGAAATCAGCTGGATAGGGGTTAGCCACCCTACCTCCCCCCAGTCTGTGCATTGCATCCACCCAATGTCGTTGGGCCAGATCTCAAACCCTGTGAAGAGGAATGTCAACTCTGGGGCTCAATCCTGGAACATTCTCAAAGAAAAACATGCTCAGTATACTGCTGAACCCAAAGTTCCGCACTCTGCCCATATTACACTCACTGAGATGATGTTTCATGTTGCTCAGTAGTGTAGTGCTCTAGTCATAGACCATGGGTCCCATGCACTCCACTGCATAGAACATTAGAGGCCGCAAGGCTTCGTGGAGTGAAGCCAAGCCTGCTATCCTGCCCAATGTCAGTAAGATGGCCTTTAGGCCCAACACCTATATAGAGTTGGTTGGGATCTGACTCCCCACCTTCTCCATGTATAGATAGCAGTACACCGCAATGTACTCACCGATAGTCAGGCCACCTTCAGGCCCACTGCGAGAACGAAGGTTCACTACTTCCCCCCATCGGGAAAGTCCAGTAATAAAGTATATTTCCTCCACCTCTATGGTGAGGAACATCCCATCTATCTGGAAGGACTTAGAGTCTAGATCCTAGTAATCCACCAGCATCTGCAATAGTTCTTGTTTGGCCCTTAAGCCACCAAGACACAAAAACTTGTAGAGTCCACATGCACGTGGCACTTGTTGAGCCATTAGATCGGCCCTTAGTACCTCCTCTACATCACCATGTTCATGATCTCTCCATTCTAGGACCATCCTGCAAAAAAAAATTGCAAGTTTTCCTATTAGATTACTCAAAAAACCTCATGTGCAGCCGCATACGCGATTGTTTGCCAAACTGTTGCATATGTACGCGGGTTTGGGGGCATTTTTCACGTATAGCAAGCCTTATATGCGGAAAAACCCTCAATTTCCACGTGGGCCGCAACACCCTTTTTGGATTGGCCTAGAAACCTCAAATGACCATGGAATTTGATAAAAATTGCATTGTAATGGAAGAGAAGAGCATGGGTAAGTACCTGGAAGAAACGGTAGTGGATTCCGCCAACTGCATCTCCTAGAATTCGCTGTTGAAAATTTGAGCTCAATTGGGTAAAAATTTCAAATGTTTTATAATGTTTTGAAATATTTACTATTTATACAAAAAATTTCAAATTTTTGAAAATTTTTACCCCCTTTCCTATAGTTTGGACTATTTCTAATCATTTTCGACCGTTTTTTACCTAATTCATGATATAGGAGACCTTTTTTAGTGTCGTTTCAGCCGTTGGATTGACCCGTTCATGCCGATTTCAGGTATTATGTCTAAACTGGCATATAGGTTAGGTTTCATCACCGTTTTCATTTTGCATGACCTTGTGACCATTTCATCATAACCTTAGTTATGAACCCACTCTATTATGTCACGAAACCTTCTTGATGTTTTAGAAGTGGAATTGTATGAGTGGTAGAGCTTGACCTTACATGGGTACCCTAGTTAGCGCCTTATCTACATTTGGTGCCCATGCTAACGTTTTGTCCCTTAGGGTGTGGGAGTCCATTGTATAGTACTGCCATGACATTTCACAAGAGCCTCATACTCCTCTTGACTTTTACTAGCCTATTCCCCTCAGGACTCCCTTATGTCAAGTTGTAATTGCATTTTCATGAGATTTTCCTGCCTTATTGAGCTTTATTCCGGCTTCCCTGACATTGCATTTCAAAACATATAGCTTGAGCTTGTCTCATGTCTAGCCATGCAGAGCCATTTTATATATCCTTTGCAGCTTGATTCCCTTTTTACCAGGAGGGGATTTTCCCCTGAGCGTCGCTATTCTACACATGTATCCTTGCATTGAGTATAGGTATGTTCCACTGCTTGGAACTAGTTTGTTTTCCCCTATGACACTCGTCTCCTCCTAGTCTGTAACTATAAATCCATTTTATTCTTTTTCAAGATTTTTAAATATTTGAAAAAGTCCAAAAAAATCAAAAAACCAAAAAGTAGGACAAGGAAAGATGTTATCTTTGGCAGCTGTCGAGTCGTGTCACCTTCAAACAGAGCACTGTATATCACATCCATTGGTTGGGTTTGTAGTTTGACTTTAGGAGATGCACTCATTTATCTGAGTTTATCTCCATCGACTGGTTAAGCTTCTAGTTCCCATGGAGCCTCTGTCGATGCCTCCTGTGTCACAGAGATGTCCCAGTTTTGTATATCGAGTCTATGTTTCCTTTATGTAAGTCACCATACACCGTTATGCTTTTTTTCGAAGGAAGTTGAAACCTGAGTCGGCCATTCCTTAGTTATCTTGACTTTGCATGTTAGCCATTCCTGGTATAGTTACTGGTTTGTACACCTTATGATCAAGTCCTTCCACATTATACAGCTTTGCTAAGTACCTCGTGTTGGATGATGGGGGATGCCTTAATGCCCTCCTTCCATTGGATTTCATCCCATCGACTTCAGATCATTTATTCTGGGATTGGAATCTACAGTCATTTTGAGTGCCTTGAGACTTGCATTCATCAGTGGCAGGTTCTCTCACCATCGACAGTATTTGGGAATACATCAATGTCCCCTGATCAATGGATCCTCTCAAGTGTTTGAACTCAACACATTTATTCACACTTGTTAGTTTTCACTCTAGTACCTTGATTCCCATTTTCATTATCGTTGGGTGATCTCGCATCTGTTAACGGTATGCATTAATGACCGATAATCAGACGATGGACTATTATGTTCGACCTCGACACCTCTATTCACATAGTAGGACATGTACTCATAGTGGTTTGTGTAGAAGACTTTCCAGATTGGTGGCATCTCTTATATGCTACCTCCTTGATCGTGCCAGTGTTCATGAGATATCATCTCTCATGATTTTGATTTTAGTATATGTCAGACATTTCCAGCTATTATGGAGATCTTGATCCATTGTATATCTTCAGCCATTATGGAGATCATGATCCTTTGTATATCTTCATCATGGAGATTCTGATCTATGTATATTGTACATGGCGATAACCACTTATGTGATATTTTGTATCATGCCTATTCATGGCCATTGTAATCTTATGTATCCAGGACTGCTAGATGTATTTGCAGTTATGTGCAGAGTTGTATCATTGTACTATGCTGATTGGGTGGCTGGTCTTCCATCTAGGATCCTTCATCACTCCACTTCTGGGTTGGATTTATAATGTATTTCAGCCATCGTACGACCCCTCTGACTTCACACATTAGGGAGCATCTGTTATAGCTGATTTTACCACTCCAGGTGAATCACACATGTATGGGCTTCCCCTGTCCCTCTGTAGACTCCTTAGACCCCTTGGACCATTTTTTGTCCTTTGATGTTTCCTTTACCATCCCTAAAAACATGTGAAAATCCATATACGTGACTTTTAAACCCCTAATCACGTATATACGTGGGTTTGACCCCTAAAACCACGTACATTGGGATGTGTACAAAATCCAAATCCTTTTGGAGTTTTCCTTGACATGGATCTGACTCACTTGACTCCTGGCCTTCCATATGCCTTGATATCTCTCGGATTAGACCTTTCATTACCCCTTTGAAAAGCTATATAAGGAACTCTTTTGTACATTGAAGGCATATGAGAGAATTGAGAGCAAAGAAACTATAGTCCATTGTTGCCAGAACTTATGCTTGAGTCTGCATCCCTTTGTCCCTTGGAGCACTTTTGTGTTCTTCCCAAGATTTCCTTTTGCTTGTGAGCTTGCTATCGAGAGATGGAGGATTGAAGTGGTGGAGGCCCAAGTGGGGGATTCAGTTTCTCCGATTCGCAGACGTGCCGACAGAGGTTGTATCCATTGTAATCTCTGATTTTATATTAATAGAAATATCTTTTCTTGTCCAATAATGTATGTTTGAATGAATATTTTATCCATGGGATGATTTCAAATGTTTATAGATTGTTGATTATATATGCTAGAATAGATCTAACACCAATATATATAGTATGCTTGTATTGTTTACTTGTTGTTGAGGATGTAATCTATCAATTCAATCTAAAGTTGGAAAGCTCAATGGGGATCTACTTCAAGCATCCAGAATAAAGTACAAGATCTGATCCTTTAGTGTTAGATATTTAATTTCTATTGCATATTGGAAAGGATTGATTTCTGGAGTCAAGCTGTCTATTGTGGTAACCCAATCCATAGGAATTTCTCTCCATAATAGGGAGGCGGTCTTACCATCCTCTACATATGTAGGCATTTCCTTAGCCCATTTTGTGAAATAATCCATGGCTACAATGATGTAACCATGCGCCTCGGCTGAGGTAGGCTTACCATGCATAAAATCAATACCCCATTTACCAAAAGAGCCAACTATAATTATGGGGTGTAAAGGAGTAGGGTGGGTGCGCTTTTTCGAATAAAAGTGTTGACATGGTGGGAATTTCTTAACTGCCTCATGACAATATTTGAAGATCGAAGGCCAAAAATACCCAGCGTGAAGGATTTTATGGGTTGTAGCCATCCTAGAAATATGACTGCCACATGCTCCAGAGTGGAAATCATTCAAAACCGTTTTAGCCTTGTCATGTATAAGGCATCGTTGAAGGATAGAATCAATACCACATCGATACAATGTATCATTCATAATGAGATAGTACTTTGCATGGTTACTGATACGACGATGATCATCATGGGATATGTCGGGCTGAAATCTATGATTATGGAGATAGATGACCAAATCTCCATACCATGGGTCAATTGTGCTTATCAAGAACAAGAATTCATCAGGGAATGAATCGTTGGGCTCAACTTCTATTAAATCATAGGGAAGGTCACACATCAACTCTATGAAAACCAAGGATTTCTTTGAAGTAGTCTTCGTGAACTCAAGATCAAATTCTTGTCGGATATCAATCCAACGGGAATATTTTCCCCCTAGTACCTGACGAGTCAGAATGTAGTACATAGGGTTTTGATCTATGAGTACAGTTGTGGTACAAAGCAAAATGTAATGACAAAAATTTTGAACAGCAATGACCGTGGCCAAAGCTAACTTCTCCACATGTGAGTAATTATTTTAGGAGTCAATGAGATTCTTACTCATGTAATATATCACGTGTTCTTGGCCATTGGGATTGTCCTGCACTAGAACCATTTTGATGGTAGTAGTGGAGGCAGAAACATACAAGAGAAAGTACCTTGATTAATCTTGGGGGTGTATCACAGGTGAATGGGTTAGAGCGTGCTTCAAATTATCAAAGGCTTGTTCGACCTGGTCATCCTAGAAGAATGGAATGCCCTTCTTCAAGAGACGCATATAACCGTTCGTTTTCTCTACAAAGTTGCACACGAAACGGAGAATAAATTTTTACTTCCCTTGCAAACTTTGGAGCTTAGTAATGTTTGTCAGGGTAGGTAAGGCTAAGATAGCAACAATTTTCAATTGATCGATCCAAATTCCATCTTTGGAAACCACGAAGGAAAGGAGGAGTCGAGTCTCAACACAAAAGACGCATTTGTGTGGATTCAGCACTATGTTATAATGACAACACCTAAGGAAAATGTCTCTAAGGTGTGTTATCACCCAAAAAGGGTTCACTACCTCATCTACCCCATTACATGGCTCATTTGTCCATTTTCCCACCATATTTCCATCAAAAACCCATAAAACCATGCAAAAAGCCTCCAAAATGCTTAAAGTGCCTCCAAAAGGCCATAAAACCCTCTTTTCCTCCAAAAATATCCAAAATTCCTCCAAAAAAGCAAAAAAGGAATAAAAAATATAAAATAATGAGGAAATGAGGAAAAAACCCTAAATAGCTGAAACCCTAACCCTAAAACCGCATGGTTTTCAATTATAAATAAGGGGTGGAAACCCCTTATTCCATATCCACAATCACAAGTATCTTGCCTCTGCCAAAATTGCTCGTGAAACCATAGCTCACCATTGAAGCTACTTTCACCGTGAAACCATAGCTCACCATTGAAGCTACTTTCACCGTAAGAG
>LPNX010997001.1:3061-15135 GCA_001517045.1 Pseudotsuga menziesii | reverse complement strand
TGGAGGCTTTTTGTGGGATTTTCAGGGAAATATGGTAGGCAAATGGACAAATGAGCCGTGTAGTGAGGTAGATGAGGTAGTTAACCATTTTTGGGTGTTAACATCTAGCCCCATGAACATGAACATACATACATATAATACTGAAGCATGATACTTAAAAACATAAAACATATTACAAAGCATAAGCATTCATATACACAACGGAAGCAAAACATATCAATCAACAGTAATGCTTATATAGATAAGCATTTAACATGTATATCATCATTCATTAACAATAAATATGATTGCAGACACAAGTTAGGTAAGAATACTTATCTTATTAAGAACTTGTTTCGCAACCAGCTACGCTGCTGCAACGTTCCACCCAACCATAGGCCCACATGCTCCTTAATCTCTCAGCAATGCTGCCACCCCCAAGCAGGGAATGATTCCCCAAGGAATAAGAAACTAATAGGCTTGCATGTAGCCGAGGATAACAACACCACAAGGGTACAAAGTTCAACCAAGCCAACACAGTTGGGTTTATCAGGCGAACATCAGATCAACCAAGCCAACCAAGTTTGGTTTATCAGGCCATCCAAGAGCTAGGAAAGGATAAATGCTAAGCTGGTGAGCTCATTGAAGAGCTACAAACACCAACACTAGAGCCAACTTGGATTCTAGAACACCCACACACACCCAACACAAGGAAATTAGTCCCTTCTCTGCAACCCAGTCCCTCAGATCCTGATCTCCCTTCCAGTGCTATTTATGGGTTGTGGAGAAGAAAGCCAGCTCAGTAGCTCTGTCTGTGTGGTTCCCAAACCACCAGGTTTATCAAGCACATTAGGCCCTCATTCACCACTCCAATGCAGTCCGAGGACAAACCACTGCGTGCATGCAGTAAAACAAATATTACAGCTTTAACAGGGGAAGAAACAACTTCCTGGATCATTCTTGGCCCTGTCGTGGCCAAAACGATCCCACAACAACCTACAACAGCCAAAACACAGGGGAAAACACAGTCCAGCAATCATGGCAACAACAACCCATGAACAACCATGCACTCACAGCAAACAATCCCCATTGCAATTGCTGGAGAACTTACTCTGACAGAAAATGGAAAGCAACAAACTCCCAATCTGTGTGTGAGGGAATAAGACGTAGCTAACAAAACTGTGGAAGAAAACACAACCATGATTCCATGATGGGGAAAAGAACATTACACAGTCTACCAATTGTGGAAAAGGCACAAACTCTATGTGTGAACAGGAGGATGGACACACCGCAGACTACCGTCCCCTAAGAAAAGGAAGAACCAACTCGCAAGCTCGCAATCCATGGAACAAAGGAGAATGAGCCAACCCCCACACAATGGATTGTAGTCCCATTTAAATCCACCTTGCATGAGGAAAACGAATAGTCGGTGGTGGGGAGAGTGGGAAGAACAGTCTGCAATTGTGTCGTGGAGAGAGTGCAGGCGTGGGTGTAGTGGTTTTCCTGCCAGTGTATCAGTCAGCCCAGTGGAGTGTGCATGTGGGCAAGGCATGGCAGTCCTGCCACACTCCACTGCTAGCATTAACAGCTCCAACCACCAACAGAACAATTAAGATGGTTGTTTGATGAGACAAGGGTAGGTGAGAAATTAAACAAGGTGACACATGGTTTTACCTCCCCATGGCTCAAGTTTTAGCATTCCCCCTCTTTATCCTTAGGAATCATGCCCCGTCTCAATTTAGTTGTATAGAACATAGCTAGTTGGGTTATTTAATTAAAAAATTCATAGTTACATGATGCCAAAATTTAATATGTATGCCGCATGTCCCGATATACCATTGGTGACAATTTCTATCCGAAACATAACATAATCAAATCCATGGTGGCGCCTTTTCCTTTAGCTCCACACCATGATTATTTACAATATATGTATCATGTATGTTTAATGCAAACGGGGTCAAAACCAGGGTGTTACATTCCTCTCCCCCTTCAATAGCATTGTCCTCAGTGCTTTCTAAAATTGAACAAAATGCTACACTGGTATCGCCTCAGTGTTCCATAGAATTGAACAAAAATGGATGTGCCAATCGCATGGCATCCTCCAACTCCCACGTAGCCTCTTCAGGTTCATAATTCTCCCATTGCACCTTTACCTGCCCTATGGCTCGGTTCCAGAGCATTGTGACCTTTCTGTTGAGGATGCGCATTGGCTCGATTTGGAACTCTCCCTCAATTTCCACCTGAATCACATCCCAATTTATCACATGGTTAGGATCATGTACATATTTCTTAAGCAAAGAAACATGAAAAACATTATGATCTCTAGTACTAGCAGGAAATGCAAGTCTATATGCAATAGGCCCTATTCTTTCAAGCACTTCAAATGGCCCACAATATCTAGGTGATAGCTTGGAACAACTTCCAAGCTTCAAAGAACTCTTCTTTGCTTTCACTCTGAGGTAAACATGATCCCCAACACTGAATTCTTTGTTCATCCTATGCTTATGTGCATAGCTTTTTTGTCTGTCCTGTGCTGCTTTCAGATTCTGCCTGATCTTTACAACCTCTTGCTCCATTTCGTTGAGCAAATTTGGACTAGGCACAACTCTGTTCACTAGGTTATCCCAAGTCACTGGTGTCCTACACCTTCTTCCATACAAAGCTTCATACGAACTCATCCCCAAGGATTCCTACTGTCCATTGTTATAATAAAACTCTACCAAGTGTAAGTAATATTCCTACTTGGTTGGTTTGTCCATCACATACATGCGAAGCATATCTTCAAGCACCTGATTCACTCTTTTTGTCTACCCATCTATCTGAGGATGGTATGCAGTGCTGAATTTTAGCTTTGTACCCAAATATGCAAACAACCCCTTCGAAAAATTGGAAGTAAACTTGACATCTCTGTCCGAGGCTATTGCCTTCGACAACCTATGCAATTTGAAAATCTCCTCCATAAAGATCTTTGCAATGTCACCAGTCTTATGCGTAGACTTCACCAGTATAAAATGTGCTGCTTTTTTCAACTTGTCTACCACAACCATGATGGAATCATGTTGTCTCCAAGTCATTGGAAATCCTGTAATTAAATCCATGGAAATAAATTCCCATTTCCATTCCGGAACTGGCAAAGGCTGCAACAAGCCTGCTGGATGTTGATGCTCGACCTTTACCTGTTGACATTTCATGAACTTTGAAATGTATTCAGCCATGCCCTTTTTCATTCCTGGCCAAAAGTACCGCTTTCTAGCTGTAGCAATTGTCTTCTGATATCCTGGGTGACCAGAATATGGAGCTTGATGGATTTCATCCATAACAACTCTCCTCAAATATGCTACATCTGGAATATAAATTCTGACTTTATAAGTAAGAAGTCCATCGTCTTCCAATTTATATCCCTCATACCTCTTCTCAAGGTTTTGCTACTACAATTTTCCTTTTACTTGCTCATACAATTCATCTTCGGCAACATGATCAACAATTTGTTGCCTCAAATCTGATTGGAAAATACTAAGAGATGCCACATGCATTTCCTGTACCTTCCTACTGAGTGCATTAGCTACCTTGTTCTCTTTTCCTTTTATGTGCTTGATTTCAGAATCAAGCTCACATAGAAATTCCAGCCATCTCACTTTCCTAGCATTCAAAGTAGGATGATCAAACAAATACTTCAAGCCCCAATGGTCTGTCCTGAGCTCAAATCTTCTACCCATCAAGTAATGTCTCCACATCTTGAGCGCATGTACTATGGCTGCAAAATCTAGATCATGCATGGCATAGTTCTTCTCTTTCTCCTTCAACATTCTTGATTCATAACATATCACGTGGTTGTCCTACATAAGGACTCCTCCAAGCCCTTGTGTGCATGCATCGGTACATACCACAAAATCTTTCTCTGGATCTGCAACCTTCAATACTGGTGCACTGGTGAGAAGATTCTTCAACCGCTGGAAGCTCTCTTCACACTTTGAAGTCCATTCGAAATTCATCCCCTTCTTTTGCAAAGAAGTGATGGCATGTGCAACCTTGGAAAGTCCTTCAATGAATATCCTGTAGTATCCTGTGAGTCCCATAAAAGATCTTACATCCGTCACATTTCTTGGAGTAGGTCAATTCATAATGGATTCAATCTTCTCAAGGTCTACTGATATACCCTCTTTTGAGATAATGTGACCTAGATACTGAATTCTATCTCTATAGAAGTCACACTTGCTCAGTCTTGCATACAGCTGATGCTCCCTGAGCAATTGCAATGTCAGTCTCAAATGCTCTTCCTCATTCTTAGAATAAACAAGAATGTCATCAAGGAAAACAAGAACAAACTTGTCTAAATACTTACTGAAGACTCTATTCATAAGGCACATAAATGTAGCCGGTGCATTTGTGAGACCAAATGGTACCACTAAAAACTCATAATGTCCATACCTTGTTTTGAAGGCTGTCTTATGAATGTCTTCGTCCTTGATCCTCACCTAATGGTAACCAGACCTCAAGTCAATCTTGGAAAATACCTTTTCTCCTCTCATTTGATCAAAGAGGTCATCAATCCTAGGCAAAGGATATTTATTCTTCACAGTAACCTTGTTCAACTTTTTGTAATCAATACATAACCTAAGTGTACCATCTTTCTTCTTCACAAACAGAACCGGTGCTCCCCAAGGAGACACACTCAGTTGGATATACTTCTTTTCCAACAACTCTTGTAGTTGCATTTTCAAATCTAGCATCTCCAGTATACTCATCCTGTAGGGTGTCTTGAACACTGGTGCTGATCCTGGCACAAGTTCAATGGTGAAATCAATGTCTCTCTTTGGAGGAAGCCCTGGAATCTCATTAGGAAACACATCCTTGAATTCCTATAACACCCGATAGTCTTCCAACCTAGGAGTTTCATCTCCTGTTGGTTCTAGAATATGAACTACATATAACTGTAAAACCATTCCTATAGAACTTCTTCAACTACATTGCTGAAACCTATCTTACTGAAATTACCTTCGGAATACCTTTCACAACCACTAGGTTTCCTTCTACATCCGTGCATTCAAAAGTCTTGTTATAATAGTCAGGCTTTACTCTGTGAGCTTCTAACCAATCCATTCCAATGAGAACATCATAGGAACCAAGCAGTAGAACATTCATATCTACACAAGTGATCAATCCATTCATAACCAATGGACATTTCTCTACTAATTCACTGACCTTTCTCTTAGTTCCAGTGGCTAGCTGAACTAACCAAGATTTTCCATGCTTTACCTTCTTAAAATCACAAATCTCCATTACCCTAGGAGTGATATAACTGTGAGTAGAACCAGGGTCAATCAAAATAGTACTAGATTGTTCAACAATCTTACCTGCAACTTCAACCACAGTTGACTGGTGATTTTCCTAGCGGTCCTCCAGTGCTGCATAAATTCTAGGGACTACACTTGCTACTTGACCCACTGTTTCTGCTTCCCGTATGTTATAAGTTGGCCTTGCAGTTTCATTCTCAAGTGGACAATATCTGCGCAAGTGGGGTCCTTCACATTTCCAACATTTGAGTGGACCTTTATTCTGATGTGGCTCTTTAGGCTTTCCACCTATCACTCCAACTGGATTACTCACAGCTTGGGATGGATGCTTCTGCTGATTCCCGAATCTAGAAGGTTTGAAACCTTTCCTCTTTTGGTCAAACTTTTCATTTTTCTTGTCCTTCCATACCTTATGGTAATCAGGTTTACCTTTTATTTTTTCATAGCAATACTTAGCCTTCCTTATTGCTTCTTCAAGAGTTCTTGGTTCATAAAACTCAATTCTATCTTTGTAGGCTTGAGGCAAACCACTCAGAAACCGCTGGATCTTCACTTTTTCATCTCTGATGTACCGGACATACCTCAACAATTCCAAGAACTTATTTGCATATTCATCCATGGTCTACTGTCCCAATCTCAACTAATGGAACTCCTTAATCTTATCATCATAATACCTGTCAGAGAGGTATTTCTACCTGAAATAGTTCTTGAACTGTTTCCACTTCAGTCTCCTTTCACTGATCTTCTTTACTTGCTTGAAGTGTTCCCACCAAATGGATGCTCGTCCATTCATATTGAATATGGAGACTCTTGCCTTCATGTTTCCTAAATAATCCTGCACTTGAAAGTAATTCTTTATCCCAAGAAGCCAAGCTTCAGCTTCATGTCCCATCTTTATCTCACCATCGAATGTAGGAGGTTCAGCTTTCCTAAATTCATCTCGAGAGAGATCCCTATGGTGCCTTCCTCTTTTCCTTTTATGAGAAGATGAACTTGTATCTCTGCTGGATTCTTCAGAATCAGATGATCCACTAGAAGTTCTTCTCCTTCTCCTAGTGCTACTCTTACTGCCTTCCAGTCTTGATATACCTTGTCTAGAATATATCTTTCTTTGCAAATTTGTCAAACTCTGTAACATGGCAGCATTCAATTGATGCTGCTCTTCCTGGGATTTAATCAAGATTCTCATGGTGGCTGCAACCTCGGATGATGTCTCCTGGAATCTTCTTCCATTAGACTCTATGTCATCATTTCCATTTTGGGCATTTTCTCCCATGGCATCTCTCGCACGCTCGTAGGAATCTCGAGCATCATACCCATCATGGGTTCTCATGATTGAACCACCTCTTGCTTTACCACAATGTTCTACCTGGAATACTGCTCTTGGAAGTGGTCTATAATTCTGCAAATGTGTTAGTAGCAAACTGTTAGATGCATACTATTAATATAAATAAAAACTACCTAGCTTCCTCTTTTGTAATTTCATAAAACAACATTTTTTCTAAAACACAAAATTTTCTCTCTTCAGCCCTGTAATCCACTGACAGTCTGCTGAAAATTTTCCTTGAAAAATAGTTAAAAATTTGTTGAGAAAATATCCTTGAAAAACTCCAAAATTTCCTTGGTATAGGGCCAGGTCTCATCCCAACTATCCTTCCGATACCTCGGTGGTAAAAACACCGAACTCATCGGCATCCCGTTCACTTATTTCCCTCTGGCGTTTCGGCGAGCAAATCGACTAAACTCCCAATCTGCATCGGTGGGGAAATCGACTGTTCATAATGTGCGCAGTCCCTCGAGTAGCCGCAATGGAAAAAAGTGATCTTAGTATGATTTCTGCGGACATCTATTGGCTATCAAACCTACTATCCATCGGGTGGATAGTACTTTAGACTGCCACAGTAGTGGATTTACAATCCCTTAATTCCTTTCAATTGATGGTCTGATCCTTAATAATTTTTCAATGATCTTATACTCTTCAAAATTTTCTTCTAATAAGATCCTTAATGGTCTAATAGTCCAAACTTCATCGGTGGGGAAACCCACTAATCCACTGCATTGGTGGTCAGACGTATTGGTCATTGGGCAGCTAGTCCTTTCGGTTTCTGCAATGGCGGCCCACACGCTTTCTCTGTCTTCCACAGCTCATGACTTCGTCGATGGTCGGAGCGACTATTCTCTTGCTACATCGAATGGATAGTTGACTAGGAAGCCGCAACTGCAGTTCACCTTCATCGAACCTTTTTCGATCGACGATCTAATCCACTAATTCCTTCATCGATGACATGTACAACTAACATTTCCGGATGGACGATGATCTTGGGCCTCAGAGAAAAGTTTTGAATTTTCTTCTTTCCTTGTCTTTCGTCGCTTCAACTCTTCCTTCAACTATTCATCGACGATTTCAACGGCTATTCTCCTCCATTCGCCGATGATCCCGTTCCTTCGAAAAATTTTGGAAACTTTTCTACTGTGTTGGATATCGAAACGACTTTCCTCTGCACCATCGGCGATTGGAGGCTCCACACGTCGAAAGCATAGTTATCTAGCCATCCGCAACGGCAGCGCAAGATCATATATTTTCTTCCAATGTTCATCAACGACGTCATCAACTAATATTCGCCAATGGCCGATGATTCTACGACTTAAAAATATTTTCAAATTTTCCTCTTTAGTCTTCTTTTTCGTCGACTCTGTCGGCTCCATCTTCCCCTATCCTTCGCTGCATCAGATAACAATTTTCGATTGATGGCTGAATGGCATTGGCAATTGGAACCTGTAACCATTTGAGGAATATTGCACTAGGCTTTTGCAACGGCGGCGCTTGAACCACTAATTCCTTCTGATGTAGTTTCCAAACTTTTGCCACATCGGCAACATGACCAGCTAAGCGTCGGTGATGGGATCAACTAAGAATCACCGATCGCCGATGATTCCATTACTTCACCAATTTTTTCCAAAATTCCTCGGCGTCGGGTGGTCTTCAAACTAATTCTTCCGCTGTATCAGAATAACTTCTCACTAAGTGTTCCAATGAGCCAATAATTCTGGCACTTAGAAAAAATTATGAATTTTCATGTGATTCACCATTTCTCCTCGTTTCTTCTGGGCAGTAGGAAACCTACCTCTGTTAACTATTCTTTTATGGCCCTCTAAGGCCTAAATGCTGCAACATAAGCTTTGTCACTACATTTTCGCGGCCCATTTAGACCCATGTTGCAAACCTGGCTTTGATACCACACTGTAACATCCTCGACCCTCTGACTAGCGAAGAGGATGCTACGATGCATCAAATCATTCGGGCATCTACCCCCATGAACATGAACATACATATAATGCTGAAGCATGATACTTAAAAACATAAAACATATTATGAAGCATAAGCATTCACATAAACAACGACCCGTGTGCTCCTTAATCTCTTAGCAATTCTACAACCCTTGAGCCGGGCATGATTCCCCAAGGAATAAGGAACTAACAAGCTTGCACATAGCCAATGATAACAACACCACAAGGGTACACAGTTCAGCCAAGCCAACACAGTTGGGTTTATTTGGCGAACATCAGATCAGCCAAGCCAACCAAGTTGGGTTTATCAGGCCATCCAGGAGCTAGGAAAGGCTAAATGCTAAGTTGGTGAGCTCATCGAAGAGCTATAGACACCAACACCAGAGCCATCTTGGCTTATAGAACACCCACACACACCCAACACAAGGAAATTAGTCCCTTCTCTGCCCTCAGACCCTGATCTCCCTTCCAGTGCTATTTAAGGGTTGTGGAGAAGAAATCCAGCTGAGTAGCTCTATCTGTGTGGTTCTCAAACCACCAAGTTTATCAAGCACATCAGGCCCTCATTCACCACTCCAATGTAGTCCGCGGACAAACCACTGTGTGCATGTAGTAAAAAAACTATTACAGCTTTAACAGGGGAAGAAACAACTTCCTGGATCGTTCTTATCCCTATCGTGGCCAAAGCGATCCCACAGCAACCTACAGCAGCCAAAAAAAAGGGGAAAACATAGTCCAACAATCATGGCAACAACAGCCCATGAACAACCATGCACTCATAGCACATAATCCCCATTGAAATCACTAGAGAACTTACTCTGACAGAAAATGGAAAGGAACAGACTCCCAATTTGTGTGTGAGGGAATAAGACGTAGCCATCAAAACTGTGGAAGAAAACACAACCATGATTCGACAATGGGGAATAGAACATTACGCAGTCTGCCAATGGTGGAAAAGGCACAAACTCTATGCATGAATAGGAGGATGGACACACCGCAGACTATCGTCCCCTAAGAAAATGAAGAACCAACTTGCAAGCCAGCAATTCGTGGAACAGAGGAGAATGAACCAACCCCCACACAATGGATTGTAGTCCCATTTAACTCTGTCGTGCATAAGGAAAATGAACAATCAGTGACAGGGAGAGTGGGAAGAACGGTCCGCAATTGTGTCGTGGAGAGAGTGCAGGAATGGGCGTAGTGGTTTTCCTACCAACGTATCGGTCAGCCTAGTGGAGTGTGCGTGTGGGCAAGGCATGGTAGTCCTACCACACTCCATTGCTAGCATTAACAACTCCAACCACCAGTAGAACAATTAATATGGCCATTTGATGAGACAAGGGTAGCTGAGAAATTAAAGAAGGTGACACATGGCTTTATTCCCCCCCATGGCTCAAGGTTTAGCATTCCCCCTCCTTATCCTTAGGAATCATGCCCCTTCTCAATTTAGTTGCAGAGAACATAGCTGGTTGGGTTATTTAATTAAAAAATGCATAGTTACATGATGCCACAATTTAATATGTATGTCGCATGTCCTGATATACCATCAGTGACAATTTCTATCTGACATATAAAATAATCAAATCCATGGTTGGGCATTTGCCTTTTGCTCTGCACCATGATTATTTACAATATATGTATCATGTATATTTAATGCAAACGGGGTCAAAACCAGGGTGTTACACCCGCTCGAAGAAGAAGCAGGCTAAAATGGAACCAAAGCCAAACTGCTTCAGTTCTCCCTGCTGACACTTAGTCAGCTGATCTTTGAATATTGGAAGCATGGATTTCTCCCAGTTGAATACCATAGGTTCCATAGCCTCTATGGCATATAACATGTGTGCAGTAGAATCCTGGTGCACACACTGAATCTCAGCCACTCTCTGCATAGTAAATAGGACAGTCCGTAGAGGCCCATCCATCACTGCTCTGATGGGGATTTTCATCGCCGATGTCCTTGTCCTTGGGATACAGTGATGGTCTATCAACTCTTGAGTGGTAATCCCCTCCTCGGGAACCGGTCAACGATATGGGGGCACCCCGTCTAAAAAGTCCAGTCAAGAAGTAGATGTCCTCTACCTCCACTGTCAGAATATGAGCTCCAACTTCAAAGTGTTGCTGCTCCAGATTCCATATCTAGACTACGCACTCTAGCAACCGCTCATGTGATACTAAGTTTGGGGTCCAAAAGAATTTCAGGAGCCCATAGTCTTGTAATGTGGCTATACAACCTGCATTCCTTTCAGCGATAGTGTCATCATTATCATGTCGTATTTCTTTCCATATCACCATGATTAATCAGCAAAGACCTACCAAAGACAATCATAGCACATATTAGATTCATCCTTAATCATTCAAATTCAAAAGAATGATTTATTTTTGCTTGTGCTATCATTTTCAAATCTCCACGGCCGGCACCGCCTGTGCATCATTGGAGATAGGCAGTGGCACCGCCTATCAGCTTTTTTTTAGGTGTGGTTCTAGTGAGGTACTGCGTATCCCGCAAGGGGTATGCACGATTCCAATTTTTATGGTTTTAGGGCTTTCCATACAAGCCCAAAATCCATCAAAACTCAAAATAAAGACTATGAAAAGAAAGAGTAATGTTTTAACTATTACCTAGAACTGACGGCACTCAAATCCGACGGTGGGAACTCCCAATATCAATAACTGAAGATCTGACTAGGAAAGTGTTACAAATGCTCTCCACTATGGGTAAAGAGTAAAATGATATGATTTTTTACTATTTACATGACTTATATATGCATTTTTTGGGTCTGATATACTATAGTTTTGATTTAAAATCACCTTTTATTTGAAACTTATTAGTCGTAATCCCTTAGTGTTAGTTATGAGTGCATTTAACACTTGTTTTTGAGTCGATTGCAGGATAGAAGAACCATAGCAGTAAAGCTTTGGGAGTTTGTTTATGACTTTTTCGTACTTTCATAAAATGAAAAAAGTCTATGAGCATTTGTTACAACACTTTGGTCACACTCTTGAAACCTAGTATCAAAGGTCCGAGTCCATTTCTTATTCTATCCAGGCTCGTAAAAAAACGACATTGTGTAAAGAAACTTCATGGAGTCTTCTTTTACCTCTTTTTAGGCTCCTTAAACATGAAAAGATCATCGAGTCCATTTTTGATTCTTTCTAGGCTCGTAAAAATTGACATTTTGTAAATAAACCTCATGGAGTCCTCTTTAAACTCTTTTTAGGCTCCCTTCGATGAGACTACTCCCATCGACATCAGCTCATCATCTGGGAAATAGTATTAGAAACAAAAACTTAGTGCCTTGAGATCTGTATGCCTTAATGACAGATCTGTATGCCTTATCGATAGAACCGACTGGGTGTTCGACATCAGGACATCTATTCACACTCAGTAGATTGTACTAGGGTACCTTAGGAACCATCGACATCAATGGTGATCTCCCTCGCTGTCACATACCCCAATTTTGTAAAATTATGTAATTGTTTTATTTAATTTTCTGAGACATTATGATAAATTAA
>LPNX010996996.1:5702-18877 GCA_001517045.1 Pseudotsuga menziesii | reverse complement strand
TAAACTTTATGACTAATCGACCCTTTCATGTCGAAGTCAGTAAGAGGGTAACTCTCCTCCATCCTAGCTCAAACATACTTACAGCTAAAGGATAGCCTATGGTAGTTTAGTTTGGTCTAATAGGAATAAATGGGAGGTCCCTAAACTTAACCTTTGCCTTCATAGGCTCAATTTCCCATTATTAAGCTGCGGCCAGATCCTAAGCCTACAACTTGGACCTTTGACTGCGTTAATTTTATCATTTTTCTTCTGGTGGGGCCTTGGCCTTGAGCTCCTCACCAGAAGAATGAGTACATCATACATTCAGAAACCCAAATTTTCTTGGGGTGTATAATAGGGACATTACATCCTTCCCCCCTAAAATTAACACCGTCCTCGGTGTTCTTGTCCTTCGACCATTTCCATCGTATCATGAGTCATCTTTTCTTCTTCTCATCTCTTCATTCAGAACCCTGGAGATCCTTTGGTACTTTTCAAGTCCCCATCATTCAAGACCTGCAATTACCTGCACAAGGTTCGGGTCTAGCCAGAAATTTTCTGAGCAATTCATGTTCAAAAATTGCAATTCAATTAAACCTATGCCATAGATTCTCTTGCATTGTAATAATATGCAATTTTCTAGTGTCCCTTTTTTCCATGATATCCAATCATTTTCATAATGCAAATAAAACATGATTACTACCATTTTCCATTGGTTTTTATCTCCAACATTTGGTCAGTTAGGTCATCCTCTACCTAAGGAACCATTTTTCACATTAAGCAATGTAACAGTCTTTTGGGAAAGTCAAAAATGTTTTTATGTTCAATCTTTCTTTTTTTCCAAACTCCCTTTGAGTTTCTTTTCCTTTTCTGGTGTGGACTTACAATAATTCTGAGGTTACTTTCCTCAGTGACATCAAACAGCATCCTGTCTTTCTAGATGTCCAAATTTTTGCCTAGGTCTTTTGCCATACCATATGCCTAACACCAATGTGCTCACGCGACAATCACTTGCCTAACACCATTGTGCTCCTGCAGCATATATGCCTAACACCAGTGTGCTCATGCGGCAATCACTTGCCTAACACCACAGTGCTCACGCAGCATCCAAAAAATTTTCCTTGTTCATATTTGTATGAATTTTAACATTGATTATTGCAACGCACTCTCCATGTTGCCTCTATGACTTTATTGTCATTGTCTTGGTTCATGAATCAACTTACATAGTCATTCAAAGCATTCATTGATAGCCCAAAATTGCAATAATCAATTTTCATAATCTGCATCAATTTTTAATTGTCAATCACGAGTTACATATCCTCGTAACTAAAACAAAAATTACTCCTTACTCCTTTTTCTGAGTAATTGAGCGTAACTTGCGTACACAGGCAGATTTATACACCATAATGTACTTCGATGTAGCAATGGTCATAGCCTGCAATGTTTAGTATGCAACAACATCATCATAAGTTAGCCCTTGTTTATAAACAAAATCGAGGTTCGACAATTATATTGAGTAAAACATCACCCACACTTAACCTCCTTATCTATGGCAATGAATATTTTCTAACGGTCGGCTCCAATTGATAGTGTTCATGGCCTATCCTGCCATGTTAGCATGTGACATTATACAGTATTCCTCAATTTTTTTTTTTTTTTTTTTAACATCAATATCTTTAGACAATCAAATCCATATAGGCTCTTAAAATTCCAATCTTAACAACATCCAAGCAACAACAATGTTATCAGATTCTTAATGGTTTTTAAATCACAAGATTACCACAAGATCCTTCAATCTAGCACTAGAATTCAAGTCTAGGGTTCTTGCTAGGATCTAAAAATAGACACATGATAGCAATAAAATAGTCCATTTGGTTAGCATATCAATACCCAAAAATGAAAAATACCATCCATGGGCAAATCAAAACATAGGATAGTTCAAGATCAAAACTCAAATCCAAGAAACAAGGAACCAATTCCAGAATGTTCACCAATAAGAGCATGACTCTAAGAATTCATTTTTTTTAACAATTATGAAGCTGGTACTTGTAACTACACAAAAACATTTCAGTATGTACAACACCATTCACTAATATCCAAAATATCCCTAGCAAGATCAACATATATCAAGAGTACCTTCGCCAATCTATCTCCTTAAGGATTTTCAATGCTCAATCCAACAATGCCAGGATTCAAAGAGATACTGTGGGACTTGCATTTATATTTGTCACTTTAGTGAACAAACAATAGGTTTTAAAACACAAAACTTCCATACTGGATTTATTATCTCAAAAATCATTATCAACTTTCAAACCTCCATTTTCTATTGTGAGACAAACATTCTTTTATGCATTAAATCAGATCTTTAATGTTCAATTCACAACGAAGGAGACTAAATGCTAAAGAAAACTCTTCAAGAATCAGATTCCAAATTAATACAATTTCAGTAACAAGTTCAGAATTGATACCTGCTTAAATTTGGAAGCCAACTAAGGATTTTGATCTCAATGCTCAACCACAAGGTCAATGGTTTACATATATCAACAACAATTTCAAATGTTATCCAGCAAATTTCAATGGGCAATAACCTCAGATGTGAAACAAATGATACAAATGTTGAATGCAAAGTGGTTGGAGGATTCACGGCATTCATTTTCAATACGCGATGATTTAGATAACAAAGCAATTCTTCAATAATGCTAATGCCCAAGAATTACAAAAGAAACAAACCTTTCAATGTAAGGTAATCCTAGTTTCATATGGTTGTCATCAAATCACCCAACATGTTACGATGAGTAAATCATCCCTATGCCTTTGTGGAATTTATTTGTTCATGGTTTCGCATGCAACCCCAAGTGTAAAGAGGTGCTTCAATGTTAGTATCCCTAACATTTATTTAATAAGGTTTGTACTTGTATAGACTTGACAGTACAATATATGCTTTTTGCATTGCTTAACTGATGCTTATATATTTTTACTATGTGTGATAGTTTGCGGCTAATCTCATACAGTCACTCCTAAGAAATCATCTTATGAGGTTTCCATTTTAATAGCGGCCTTGCCATCCTCAAGGGATTCAGGTGAGTTATGTATCTAGTTATGTATCTATAACTGTAAACCCGAACCTCATACCTCTACGACTTGGAGTACATTCTGATGAGCCACTTACATTTACAATTAATGAACCCCTAATCAAGTAGGGAAGACTTCCAGTCAATATTCAATCAGCATTATCTCTTTAGGTAATTAGGTAACCCTTTTAATGCTACTTTCTAACAACATTATTTATTGTGTAACCTATCGCAACCTTTCCACACATATGAGTTTAGTTACATCCAATTCAACTATGAATTTCAAATCCCACATTACTTATTATAATAGGAACTACTATAGAACTTTTGACGACCATGGGTTTGACCAAGAAGACTTCTATACCTCTTTCGAGTCTATTGGGGCAACCCAAATAGAGACGAAGCAATCGTCTTAGCTAGTTGTAAACATATTCATATGTGATCAAGGGAATAACCAGATACCTATGTAATTACATGCTCGGGTCTCACACTGAGCTGACAAGGTATTGGGTCATCCTTGTTGTGATTTTTAGGCCAATGTTCCTGCCTCCCCTGCACAACTCCAAAGTCAGTAGACATGTAGTTCCAAAATAAAACATGTAGGAGCATTTTGAGCCCAATTAGGCCCAAGTGTTTCAACTCTGGCTCTGATACCACTTGTAATGTACCTCTAATACCCAAATGCCATTATGTGTGAGCGAAGGGGGTAAAAGTATTTGATTTGCTGTTACAACCAAATCATACCATCATGTTAGTGGAATATTTGTTTTCTAAAAGAGTTTTCCATTAAAATGTAAACGTTCATTTGACGATTTACCTTCCATCTTCTCTTAAACATGAATCATATGTTTTAATGTTTATACGATTAAGTAATCCCCTGGATTTTGATAACATGCCCAAATTCTACCTAATCCCATTATTACTTACATTAACTACATGTAGGTCTCTTAAAGAATTTGAATCATTATTTGCATGGTTAATCTTAGCCACTAGGTCTCCCATATTATATCCGGGATACCGTAAACTTTCTTGGTTAAGTATGCTATTGCAAATCCTCTTTCGGTTCAGGATACTCCTTAGTGCATTATGCAAGACCCAACCAAAATCTGCTTTTCGTGCTTTTAACCAAAGTGCTGTGACAGACCAATCAATAATATTCGTAATTAATACAAATCATACTTCACACTTTTTACCTTTATTAAGAGAAGGAAAATATAAGAATAAAATGGTCACAGTATACAAGTTGGGAATACTTCAAAAGCATGTGACATAGGGGATGTATCCTATCCCAATAATGGAGAGTAATTGTGAATCATAGAACAATTTTAAATGAAAGCATACATGGTTTTGCTGCACATCCTCACATGAGAGATACACATAAATCATTTAAACAAATAATCACACACATACACTGAACACATAGATCATAAAAAAGAGGAACACAGAGATATACGTGGTTCACCCCAAACTCGGGGTTACATCCACCAATCGGTCGCATCATGCGATATTGATTTATTAAAATATTTCAGATGGCTTTAAACATTGCCACACTTCCTTTCGTTTCATCATACACACTCTCCCGCGGAGAGTAAATCCAAACTATCTTTGATCAAAACCGATACATGGGAAAAATTTAGATATGTTCTAACCAGAACATTAAATACCCTTCCTGGTGTAATGTAACTTGGTTTACCACAGGGTTTTGTTAATCCCAGCCTTACTCAAATGTAGGTATACATACGATTCCACTATTCAACAAATATGTACTATGTCATATGATTTCACTGCTTAATTTTTCATTCATAAAGATATAACTATATTTCCAGAACCGGCCAACTACCAGCTACCATTCAAACCGTACCTCCACCCATTTTCCTAACAAGAGTCATATCTATAAGATAGAGATACCAAAATGTGATATACATATATGGACGGAAAACTATTTTACCTACCCAATGGCATGCTGCAATATCTCCTACACAAGGTGAGTCGATTTTTCCTACCCAATTTATGTTTATATATTTGCAATAAGCAGATATGGTATAGGCAGACATGCCCGCCCTCTGTGGACTACGTCATAAGGAGAATGCATAACCTGGTTCACCAAAAATGCCCAACGCAAAACTATGAACCTATTTTTCAATGCCACATCATAGTTCAAGCATATTCAAACATCAATACACCCTTCTCAGTCTTTAAAATAGATATTATAAAGGTAAATCATTAGTCTGATATCTACAAAGATAAATCGCAGTTTTTATCAGAGATGAGTATCTTGCCTTTTAAGATCATAAGCCGTATCCTTTTAAGTCAGTCGTTAAGACTGGCCTCCAGTCTTGTATCCTTCACGCACGCCACAGCTCAAACAATAGCAAAAGTCGCAGTCTTACAATGTAAGCCGTTAACTCTCTTAAAATTTGGACATCACAGCTGGTAAAGTATGGCATAAATTGGTACGAAAACCCTTAGTAGACGAATACTTTTTTCAAGGATTAGGGATACGCAGAACCATTCAAGACCAGGATTTCGAGGAAGTTCTGTTGACCCGTCCAGAAATTCTAACGTTGCTGTTTTTTGTCAAACCAGCACCAAATAATCTCCCCCTTCGTGGACAAAGATATTTCATAGCAATAAGTAAATATCAGCAAAGGGCACCGGGTTTGATCCAAGCATTTTTGTTGTGAGGAAAACTCTTGTTTCAACAAGCTGAACGCTTGGAAAATGAAACTGCCAGGGATAACATCGATTGATGCACATTCAAAATTTAGAACGACCAGGTAGTGGAACAACATGCATGCGAAATCTATGCCTATTTTCAAAAGGCAAACCACAAATTCATTGGCATAACGGTAATAGGGTTAAGCAAAATGTCTGCGTATTATGAAGGACCACCCATAATCGTGATTTGATGAGGAAAAACCTAAGGCTCGCACAAAATATCCAAATTACAGATCCATGTTGGCAAGAGAACGAGACACCATTCAACTTAGCAGCCCAATCATGGTTTTGGTTATCTAGGAAAAATCAATAGGTAGAGCCTCACAGTCATGGGCGTCCAGGATAGGTTTGGCACTTTTCATTACTTACCCTTAACATTCAGCACATACGCACACACACACACACATATATATATATATATATATACCATATGCTTTGTGAAAACACCGACAGGTCAAGCGTATACCTGGATATCGCTGCCGCTGAAGAGAATAGAGCAGGATCTCAAGAGGTTCGTCTATGGCTCCGCAACGGCGGCGTATCAGTTAGAATAAGGAGATGCTGCTCACCCCCCTCCAGAGTAACAATGCAAAGGTGTATATATTCGTTACATGCTGAGCGGAATACTCACCATACTCCGGGCTCTCCTTCCGGCAATTCCATAACGCACTCCCCCCTTCATGGCTATCAGTCTGGGTAATAAATAGTTGCTCGACGTCCATAGTCATAGTCAGTAATCAAGAGGATTCCACAACGCCTCCCCAAATCAATGGCTAGGAATGGGGGAAATTTAATAGCAACTCCACGTCCATGGTCAGTATATTTTAAGAGAATTCAACAATGCCTGCTAAATAAATGGCTATAAATCTGGGATTTTAATGACCGTTGACTGTCCGTAGACAATTATAATTATGAGAATTTAATAGGCATAACATTAATATTATTATGTGTAATAATCTCTGCCGCAGCTTATAATAATCTCTGCTGCAAGTTTTAGGTCATTTTATTAAGGTGCTCCACCAACATACATATATATATATGTATGTAATTGTTTTCCTCATAGCCTCCACTACAAGCATGAGGCATTGATTATACATGGGCTCCCGTTTGATATTTATATATATATATATATATATATAATACTTTCTTGAATATATATATGTATATTTAAATATACATGCATAATATAGTTCTCCATTATTATGCATATGTCCTTCATATATGCTGATAAATGAAGCTCATTTTTTTTGCTTATTATACATAATACTCATATGTATACTTGCATGAAATAATTCCCACCCCCATCTATACTTGCTTTTACCTGAAGTTCTTTTCGATTGAGTCCCTTGGTTTTTTTTTTCTTTCCTTTTTTTTTCTTCCTTTGTTCTTCCTATTAAACTTTATGACTAATCGACCCTTTCATGTCGAAGTCAGTAAGAGGGTAACTCTCCTCCATCCTAGCTCAAACATACTTACAGCTAAAGGATAGGCTATGGTAGTTTAGTTTGGTCTGATAGGAATAAATGGGAGGTCCCTAAACTTAACCTTTTCCTTCATAGGCTCAATTTCCCATTATTAAGCTGCAGCCAGATCCTAAGCCTACAACTTGGACCTTCGACTGCGTTAATTTTATCATTTTTCTTCTGGTGCGGCCTTGGCCTTGAGCTCCTCACCAGAAGAATGAGTACATCATACATTCAGAAACCCAAATTTTCTTGGGGTGTATAATCGGGACATTACATCCTTCCCCCCTAAAATTAACACCGTCCTCGGTGTTCTTGTCCTTCGACCTTTTCCATCGTATCCTGAGTCATCTTTTCTTCTTCTCATCTCTTCATTCAGAACCCTGGAGATCCTTTGGTACTTCTCAAGTCCCCATCATTCAAGACTTGCAATTACCTGCACAAGGTTCGGGTCTAGCCAGAAATTTTCTGAGCAATTCATGTTCAAAAATTGCAATTCAATTAAACCTATGCCATAGATTCTTTTGCATTGTAATAATATGCAATTTTCTAGTGTCCCTTTTTGCCATGATATCCAATCATTTTCATAATGCAAATAAAACATGATTACTACCATTTTCCATTGGTTTTTATCTTCAACATTTGGTCAATTAGGTCATCCTCTACCTGAGGAACCATTTTTCACATTAAGCAATGTAACAGTCTTTTGGGAAAGTCAAAAATGTTTTTATGTTCATTCTTTCTTTTTTTCCAAACTCCCTTTGAGTTTCTTTTCCTTTTCTGGTGTGGACTTACAATAATTCTGATGTTACTTTCCTCAGTGACATCAAACAGCGTCCTGTCTTTCCAGATGTCCAAATTTTTGCCTAGGTCTTTTTCCACACCATATTCCTAACACCAATGTGCTCACGCGGCAATCACTTGCCTAACACCATTGTGCTCCTACAGCATATATGCCTAACACCAGTGTTCTCATGCGGCAATCACTTGCCTAACACCACAGTGCTCACGCAGCATCCAAAAAATTTTCCTTGTTCATATTTGTATGAATTTTAACATTGATTATTGCAACGCACTCTCCATGGTGCCTCTATGACTTTATTGTCATTGTCTCGGTTCATGAATCAACTTACATAGTCATTCAAAGCATTCATTGATAGCCCAAAATTGCAATAATCAATTTTCATAATCTGCATCAATTTTTAATTGTCAATCACGAGTTACATATCCTCGTAACTAAAACAAAAATTACTCCTTACTCCTTTTTCTGAGTAATTGAGCGTAACTTGTGTACACAGGCAGATTTATACACCATAATGTACTTCGATGTAGCAATGGTCATAGCCTGCAATGTTTAGTATGCAACAACATCATCATAAGTTAGCCCTTATTTATAAACAAAATCGAGGTTCGACAATTATATTGAGTAAAACGTCACCCACACTTAACCTCCTTATCTATGGCAATGAATATTTTCTAACGGTCGGCTCCAACCGATAGTGTTCATGGCCTATCCTGCCATGTTAGCATGTGACATTATACAGTATTCCTCAATTCTTTTTTTTCTTTTTTTTTTAACATCAATATCTTTAGACAATCAAATCCATATAGGCTCTTAAAATGCCAATATTAACAACATCCAAGCAACAACAATGTTATCAGATTCTTAATGGTTTTTAAATCACAAGATTACCACAAGATCCTTCAATCTAGCACTAGAATTCAATTCTAGGGTTCTTGCTAGGATCTAAAAAGAGACACATGATAGCAATAAAATAGTCCATTTGGTTAGCATATCAATACCCAAAAATGAAAAATACCATCCATGGGAAAATCAAAACATAGGATAGTTCAAGATCAAAACTCAAATCCAAGCAACAAGGAACCAATTCCAGAATGTTCACCAATAAGAGGATGACTCTAAGAATTCATTTTTTTTAACAATTATGAAGCTGGTACTTGTAACTACAAAAAAACATTTCAGTATGTACAACACCATTCACTAATATCCAAAATATCCCTAGCAAGATCAACATAGATCAAGAGTACCTTCGCCAATCTATCTCCTTAAGGATTTTCAATGCTCAATCCAACAATGTCAGGATTCAAAGAGATACTGTGGGACTTGCATTTATATTTGTCACTTTAGTGAACAAACAATAGGTTTTAAAACACAAAACTTCCATACTGGATTTATTATCTCAAAAATCATTATCAACTTTAAAACCTCCATTTTCTATTGTGAGTCAAACATTCTTTTACGCATTAAATAAGATCTTTAATGTTCAATTCACAAGGAAGGAGACTAAATGCTAAAGAAAACTCTTCAAGAATCAGATTCCAAATTAATACAATTTCAGTAACAAGTTCAGACTTGATACCTGCTTAAATTTGGAAGCCAACTAAGGATTTTGATCTGAATGCTCAACCACAAGGTCAATGGTTTACATATATCAACAACAATTTCAAATGTTATCCAGCAAATTTCAATGGGCAATAACCTCAGATGTGAAACAAATGATACAAATGTTGAATGCAAAGTGGTTGGAGGATTCACGGCATTCATTTTCAATACGCGATGATTTAGATAACAAATCAATTCTTCAATAATGCTAATGCCCAAGAATTACAAAAGAAACAAACCTTTCAATGTAAGGTAAGCCTAGTTTCATATGGTCGTCATCAAATCACCCAACATGTTACGATGAGTAAATCATCCCTATGCCTTTGTGGAATTTATTTGTTCATGGTTTCGCATGCAACCCCAAGTGTAAAGAGGTGCTTCAATGTTAGTATCCCTAACATTTATTTAATAAGGTTTGTACTTGTATAGACTTGACAGTACAATATATGCTTTTTGCATTGCTTAACTGATGCTTATATATTTTTACTATGTGTGATAGTTTGTGGCTAATCTCATACAGTCACTCCTAAGCAATCATCTTATGAGGTTTCCATTTTAATAGCGGCCTTGCCATCCTCAAGGGATTCAGGTGAGTTATGTATCTAGTTATGTATCTATAACTGTAAACCCGAACCTCATACCTCTACGACTTGGAGTACATTCTGATGAGCCACTTACATTTACAATTAATGAACCCCTAATCAAGTAGGGAAGACTTACAGTCAATATTCAATCAGCATTATCTCTTTAGGTAATTAGGTAACCCTTTTAATGCTACTTTCTAACAACATTATTTATTGTGTAACCTATAGCAACCTTTCCACACATATGAGTTTAGTTACAACCAATTCAACTATGAATTTCAAATCCCACATTACTTATTATAATAGGAACTACTATAGAAATTTTGACGACCATGGGTTTGACCAAGAAGACTTCTATACCTCTTTCAAGTCTATTGGGGCAACCCAAATAGAGACGAAGCAATCGTATTAGCTAGTTGTAAACATATTCATATGTGATCAAGGGAATAACCAGATACCTATGTAATTACATGCTCGGGTCTCACATTGAGCTGACAAGGTATTGGGTCATCCTTGTTGTGATTTTCAGGCCAATGTTCCTGCCTCCCCTGCACAACTCCAAAGTCAGTAGACATGTAGTTCCAAAATAAAACATGTAGGAGCATTTTGAGCCCAATTAGGCCCAAGTGTTTCAACTCTGGCTCTGATACCACTTGTAATGTACCTCTAATACCCAAATGCCATTATGTGTGAGCGAAGGGGGTAAAAGTATTTGATTTGCTGTTACAACCAAATCATACCATCATGTTAGTGGAATATTTGTTTTCTAAAAGAGTTTTCCATTAAAATGTAAACGTTCATTTGACGATTTACCTTCCATCTTCTCTTAAACATGAATCATATGTTTTAATGTTTATATGATTAAGTAATCCCCTGGCTTTTGATAACATGCCCAAATTCTACCTAATCCCATTATTACTTACATTAACTACATGTAGGTCTCTTAAAGAATTTGAATCATTATTTGCATGGTTAATCTTAGCCACTAGGTCTCCCATATTATATCCGGGATACCGTAAACTTTCTTGGTTAAGTATGCTATTGCAAATCCTCTTTCGGTTCAGGATACTCCTTAGTGCATTATGCAAGACCCAACCAAAATATGCTTTTCGTGCTTTTAACCAAAGTGCTGTGACAGACCAATCAATAATATTCGTAATTAATACAAATCATACTTCACACTTTTTACCTTTATTAAGAGAAGGAAAATATAAGAATAAAATCGTCACAGTATACAAGTTGGGAATACTTCAAAAGCATGTGACATAGGGGATGTATCCTGTCCCAATAATGGAGAGTAATTGTGAATCATAGAACAATTTTAAATGAAAGAATACATGGTTTTGCTGCACATCCTCACATGAGAGATAGACATAAATCATTTAAACAAATAATCACACACATACACTGAACACATAGATCATAAAAAAGAGGAACACAGAGATATACGTGGTTCACCCCAAACTCGGGGTTACATCCACCAATCGGTCGCATCATGCGATATTGATTTATTAAAAGATTTCAGACGGCTTTAAAAATTGCCACACTTCCTTTCGTTTCATCATACACACTCTCCCGCGGAGAGTAAATCCAAACTATCTTTGATCAAAACCGATACACGGGATCTTTGATCAAAACCGATACACGGGAAAAATTTAGATATGTTCTAACCAGAACATTAAATACCCTTCCTGGTGTAATGTAACTTGGTTTACCACAGGTTTTTGTTAATCCCAGCCTTACTCAAATGTAGGTATACATACGATTCCACTATTCAACAAATATGTACTATGTCATATGATTTCACTGCTTAATTTTGCATTCATAAAGATATAACTATATTTCCAGAACCGGCCAACTACCAGCTACCATCCAAACCGTACCGCCACCCATTTTCCTAACAAGAGTCATATCTATAAGATAGAGATACCAAAATGTGATATACATATATGGATGGAAAACTATTTTACCTACCCAATGGCATGCTGCAATATCTCCTACACAAGGTGAGTCGATTTTTCCTACCCAATTTATGTTTATATATTTGCAATAAGCAGATATGGTATAGGCAGACACGCCCGCCCTCTGTGGACTAAGTCATAAGGAGAATGCATAACCTGGTTCACCAAAAATGCCCAACGCAAAACTATGAACCTATTTTTCAATGCCACATCATAGTTCAAGCATATTCAAACATCAATACACCCTTCTCAGTCTTTAAAATAGATATTATAAAGGTAAATCATTAGTCTGATATCTACAAAGATAAATCACAGTTTTTATCAGAGATGAGTATCTTGCCTTTTAAGATCATAAGCCGTATCCTTTTAAGTCAGTTGTTAATACTGGCCTCCAGTCTTGTATCCTTCACGCACGCCACAGCTCAAACAATAGAAAAAGTCGCAGTCTTACAATGTAAGCCGTTAACTCTCTTAAAATTTGGACATCACAGCTGGTAAAGTATGGCATAAAACGGTGCGGAAACCCTTAGCAGACCAATACTTTTTTCAAGGATTAGGGATACGCAGAACCATTCAAGACCAGGATTTCGAGGAAGTTCGGTTGACCCGTCCAGAAAATCTAACGTTGCTGTCTTTTGTCAAACCAGCACCAAATAATCTCCCCCTTCGTGGACAAAGATATTTCATAGCAATAAGTAAATATCAGAAAAGGGCACCGGGTTTGATCCAAGGATTTTTGTTGTGAGGCAAACTCTTGTTTCAACAAGCTGAACGCTTGGAAAATGAAACTGCCAGGGATAACATCGATTGATGCACATTCAAAATTTAAAACGACCAGGTAGTGGAACAACATGCATGCGAAATCTATGCCTATTTTCAAAAGGCAAACCATAAATTCATTGGCATAACGGTAATAGGGTTAAGCAAAATGTCTGCGTATTATGAAGGACAACCCATAATCGCGATTTGATGAGGAAAAACCTAAGGCTCACACA
>LPNX010996994.1:0-62592 GCA_001517045.1 Pseudotsuga menziesii | reverse complement strand
TTCAAGTTATTGAATCATTTCACAGGAAGGGTAAGTATAAATCTGCCATACTTCTTCCATAAGACCCTAACTAAGATGGCAAAGCAAGTCCAGGCTAGACCCAGTAAGATAGCAAGCAGGATCTCTCACCAGGGTCTCATAACATTGATAATCAAAGAGCTGTTGAAGAAGAGAGGTATAGACTGGAACTATTTTTTGTTTTGGAATGAGTTTCCCATAGAGCTTTCCAGTGAAGAGGCAGTTGAGCAGGGTAAGGGCGAGAAGAGCAGCACTCCCAAAACCAGCAAGAGAAAGAGGAGAGCCATCTCTCCTCAAGCCCAAACTGAATCCCCTTCCTCATCCAGTAAAAAGAGAAGGGCAAAGAGGAAGCTGGTGTTTGAACAAGCTGAAGGAACTCCTCAAGGTAAGAATCCACTAAATCTCCCCTACTCAGGATCTGAATCTGGAGACGAAGGAAATCAAGGAGCAGAGCAGCCCATGGAAGGAGACAAAGGTAAAGACCCTCCCTTAACTGATGTATCAGGTCCCAAACCTTCCACACCAGAGACCAACAAATTCAATAAGCTGCTACAGGAACTTTCCCAGGCAAGACATAATGAGAAGCAGGTCAAGTTGCACAACGCAGAGCTGATTGGAAGGAATATGGCACTGCATGACTGGAGCCAGGAAATCGTTGAAAGACTCAAGAAAACCACCGAGAGAAACGCGATGCTGATAAAAGAAAATGCTAAGCTCTACCGCACTCTCAGGATGCTCAGGTTAAAGTTGAAGGAATTGGAGGGGACAGAGGTACAGCCAGGAGTCACAAAAGCACAACCATCAGGTCTAGACACATTGGCTGAGGTGGCCACGATCCCTGAGAAGGTAACACCTGTGGGAGCTCAGCAAGAACAGCCTGTGGAAGCTCAGCAAAGGCAGACTAAACGAGTGACTAGAAGGAAGGGAGCAGCTGCAAAGAAGTCTTAGCGACTGATCACAAGCTTTCAGCTTTTGGCAGCTTAGGCGAGCACCACAGAGCTCATTAAGCTGCCAAAAGGACTGACTTTTGGCGACTAGCATCGTTTGGGGTTTTAATTTTTGAAACTATTTTTCAGCTTTTGGCAGCTTAGGCGAGCCCACAGAGCTCATTAGCTTCCAAAAGGACTGGCTTTCGGCAGCTAAGGCACGAAATCAGCATGATGGTTAGCTGCCAAAAGCCTGTTTTTGCAAAGATTCTCTGATTTCGCCCAAAACTCAGTCTTGATTCGCGAAACTGGCAGAAATGAATGGATTATAAAGCATATTATCTATGTCTCAGAGGTTTGGAGCGAATTTTGGATCAGTGGGCACTTTGACTAAGTTCAAACCTTATTTCAAGGAGCATCTCTATCAGTCAACTACCACATCATGAAAATCAGATCGATGGTGCGCCCAACTCTGTCCACCGAGCCTTGGAAGGCTGCTTCACTTCACCAACCATCGAGCTGTTGAAGGAGATCTCCATAGCAGAATCTCCTTCATTTTAGGGATCAATCCCTATGTTTTGGCTTTAAACTATCAGTTATGTTTTAATTGAACTCGACAGATCCATGTTTTTAGGATCTGGAAACTTTTGTAAAGGCTTTAAAAAGTCTAAGAACTCACACTGAAAGGGGTTCGAGCTTGGAGAACTTGGCCTATGTCTGATTGCTAGTCTAATAAAATCACAGTTTTCTCTTGTTATTGTACCCAGATTTTGTCATCCACTATTATTCTGCACTCTGTTGGATTAGTTTAGCTTATGTTCATGATTCGATGGAGGAACTTCTTACTGTTTCAGTATAGCCCTGCGTTATATATGTATTTGGTTGTATAAACCCTGCATTTAATGTATTTGGTTGTCTGAGCAATATTCTACATGCCTGTTCTGTTATTTATCATCTGATGTGCAGTTTCTAAGAGCACTGGCTCATTAAATTATTTGGATTAGCAGTCTTTCATTTGTGCCATTCTAGTATCCCCTCGATCCACTTACTGAAAGGTAATGATTTCTCAAGTTACCAAGCATACCTAGCCTATAACCCTAGGTAGTTTCTTGGAGAGCTAACACTTTTGAGCTTATAATACATTATACTTTTAACAAGCTTGTTCTTCCTATTAAGGTTCAAGATAGACTTGTGAGGCTCAAGGCAGGGACTTGCTGTCTTGCAGCCCCACTTGTTAATTTGTGATTTCAAGTTTATTCTACTAACGACCAACTTTTTATTTTGAATTCTTCATTGTGGCTTTAATATTGGTATGTGAGTGCCTATTCTTTTTGCAATGTGTTGTTTTTTTTAATATTATTTTTATTTTGATTTGTATATTATTGTTATTTTTTTACATATATAGTAATTTTGGCCATTTAGGTGGTAAGTAGTTTTGGGACGAATTTTGTGACTTTATTTACAATTAACTTAATTATTATCATCTTTATTTATTTATTCAAATATAATTTAATGAAAATTTTCAATAATATCTAATACTTTTTTTTACTAGGGGAATCGACAACTAGGGCGATGCATGTACTTTTGTTACACGAAGAATTTGGCATCCTACCTTGCACGTCAAGAATTTTTTATAGGATGTTTTAATTTTAACAATGTCTTTTATTTGACGTTTAAATCTTAATTTTACCTCTCATAATAATAGTTGATTTTTTCCTAAAAATAACAATCATAATAACTATTTGAAACATTGAATCCTCATAACTACTATAATTGAATACCGACACCAAGTTACATGTAGATGAACATATTGATATGAACTATTGTATTTCTACCATGTAAGATCAGTATATTGGTTCAGATGACATAATAGTGTTTTTATTTTTTATATTAATTAAAGAAAGTTTACTCACAAAAATTAAAATTTCCATATTACAAATATGGAAATATAAAGATTAAAAAAATACACATTTAATTACTAATAACTAATTAGTAATAGTAACAAATAACTCTCTCTCTCTATTAATGAGCTATAACCAGCATAGATCCAAATCCTAGGTTCTATCAAGCGTCGAGAGGGATCAAATCTCTCGAGGTGCAAACCTTAAGTATTGCACTCAAGGAGCTATGAGCTTTGGTGTGTTCTATATATAGCCATTGATTTGATTCATACCAAAAGACAAGTCTTTTTATTTAAGGTCGACATATAATATTTTTATTATTAATATGTAATATTTTTTATTATTTTTTATTTTGTTAGGAACAAACATTACAACATCTGCCCCATACATGGTATGGTTTTAAACCATGTGCAAGGCCCTCCTAAAACCATGGGTTGTATAGGAGGCCTTACACATGGTCTTAAAACCATTTGCAAGGCCCTCCTAAACCATGTACGATAAAACCATGGGTTGTTTAGGAGGCCTTGCACATGGTTTTAAAACCATTTGCAATGCCCCCCTAAACCATGTACAATAAAACCATGGGTTGTTTAGGAGGCCTTGCACATGGTTTTAAAACCATGTGCAAGGCTAAAATAAATTGAATTAAATTTTTTTTGGCGGATAATTAAATTTTAAATTTTTTATTGTTTTGTTAGATAGGAACATTACAACATCTCCTCCATATTAGGTTGTTTTTGTGGTCTACATTTATTTTGGCGGATAATTAATTTTTTTATTTTTNAATTTTTTATTGTTTTGTTAGATAGGAACATTACAACATCTCCTCCATATTAGGTTGTTTTTGTGGTCTACATTTATTTTGGCGGATAATTAATTTTTTTATTTTTTTTTTATTTTGTTAATAACAAATGCTACAACATCTCTCCCATAATCGCAATATTATTTTTGGTTGAAATAGTATCGACAAACGCTACAAGATCTCCCTCATACTGGGCTGTAGAGCGCCTCTCGGCACAAAAATAAAAATGCACTTCAAAATGACTAATGAAATCGAAATTCACAATTCATTAATGACATATACTTTTTTGAAATACCGATATTTATTATATGTTTACCTATTAATTTGAACTCAAATATTTTAAAAAATATATTTTCTTTATTATTTTTCAAATATAAATCAATAAAAATTTCAACAATATTTAAAATTTATGGATATCAAGTCTTGTAATTTTTAAGAAACACAAACTTGAAAACCTTAACATGAAATTTGAAATTGAAAATAACTTTGTTAAGTTATTAGAAAATAATTTTAGAAGGCCTTTAATTGCACGTAACTTATTAGAAAANTTAAGAAACACAAACTTGAAAACCTTAACATGAAATTTGAAATTGAAAATAACTTTGTTAAGTTATTAGAAAATAATTTTAGAAGGCCTTTAATTGCACGTAACTTGTTAGAAAAATAATTTTAGAAGGGATTTCATTACACGATTTATTTTTAAAAGTAAAAATTTTAAAATAATTTCAAAAGACCCGTCATGATTGTACTACTTATTTTAAAAGTAAAAATTTTAACAAAACCAATGTACATTAACAATTAAAAAAATGAATTCAAATTTACAATCTCTTGGAAAGGTAGTTTACTCATATTTGAACATTATATTATAAAGTTTTATGACAATGATGAAAGTAGATTAGTGGAATTCAATACTATCATTACATTGATGAAGACAATGATGCACGTGGAAAAATGACATTTTATTGATAAAGATAATGATATATATGGATAAAGGATATTCAAATACTATATCATAAGTGACATTTCATACATTAATATAGTGAGGTACATGGGTAAGTGTTATGTACTTTTGTTGGGAATCGGTAGAGGCCATAAAAGGGTTTTTGTGTATTGTTGGGTGGACTAATTATCCAACATCTTGCTTTGTCCCAAAGAATGAACATAGCAATAACTCCTCCAAATCCATTCCCTGTTCCAATTCCCAATGCAACCAAAGAAACTTCTTCATCTACACGGCTCAACCATCCTCTTTTAACACTCCCACTGTCATTGCCTCCAACAATTATTTTCTTTGGCTTATCCTTTTGACTGCATTGTGGTAGAGGAAACCCACATAAGCACTTATTTCTCTCAAATGAAGCCTCAGTAAAAGTGTTAAATTGTCTCCCTCTTGGGATTGTCCCGCAAAGGTTGTTAGATGAAATGTTTAGAACAACCAACATTGATAATTTAGAGAGTTCTTGACGAATTCCTGCACTCAATTTATTTTTGGACAAGTTCAGCAGCTCCAAGTGAGATAGCTTACTAATGCATGTAGGTATTTCCCCTTCCAATTGGTTCCCAGATAAATTTAGCAATCGCAAACTAATCATACTCCCTATGCTTATGGGTATTTCTCCTTTAAGATTAGTCCTTGATAAATCAAATGTCATGTTATCAAGCCGGATATCTGAGAGATTATACTCAAATCCTTTTATGTCAATTTCCATTCTATAAGCATAATATCCATCCAGCAAGGTATGTCTTGCAAATTGCTTGAGCCTTTCAAGATCATATGGTATTCTTCCACTGAATCTATTGTTGGATAAATCCAACACAAGAAAGCTGGTGAAATTTGTAATCCATTGAGGAATACTACCATGGAGATTATTATATCCAACGCTTAAAACATTTAAGTCACACAAATTTGCAAGATATGGAAGCTCACCTATAAATCAATTGTTCCTTACATCCAAGAACTGGAGATAGGTAAAGTTGGCCAAAGATGAGGGTAGAGTCCCATAAAAATTGTTAGAATAAGCAGAGAAAAATGATAAAGAAGTCCAACTGTAGATCATTTTAGTGGGAATAGGTGCCTCCAAGTCGTTTTGTGATATATCTAAGTCCTCAAGTGAAACCAAACCATTAATAGTATCAAAAATAGTCCCAGAAAAACTATTATTATATATGCTTAGGTTTATGAGAGCCTTTAGCTGACCTATGCTATATGGAATTTTTCCAATGAATTTGTTCGAATCCAAACCTAAGTATTGCAATGAATGAAGCTCTCCTATGTCTTTTGGAATTTCACCAATAAGATTGTTGTTTGAGATATGAAGAGATTCAAGTTTCTTTAAATTTGTAATGGCTTCAGGAATAGAACCAGTAAACATATTATAACTCAAATCTAGGTGAACTAATTGACTCAAATTAGCAATGGCTTCAGGGATAGAACCTGTGAGCATATTAGAACTCAAGTCTAGGTTAACTAATTGACTCAAATTACCAAAGGGATATAGGAGTGCTAGTAGCAGGCCTATTTAAATTATTTAAATTAAGATATAATGAAGTTAATTGAGTTAAGTTGAAAATGGATTGATATATATGGCTAGAGAGTATGCTTAGAGAAAGATCTAGATAGATCAACCCACACAAATTGTTAGAAAAAATTGTTAGAAATGGGTATGTTGGGAGTAAATCTAATTCCTAAAAGACTTTAGTAGTTCAACTTGGTGAAATTGGCAATTTCTTCAAGTATGTTGTCTTCGGGGATGCCTTCAAACATGTCGTCGTCTTCAGCAAGTGTAGACCGATCTAAGTGAGTCAATTCGGTCAAATTAGCAATGGCTTTAGGTATGCTCCCCGTGAAGTTAATACGAAGAGATAGATAGGAGAGGCGAAGCCTGAATATTTGGGAAGGAATATAACCAAAAATATTATCACTATAAATAGATAATGTGTAAGCTGAGTCAGATTACCCATCTGATGTGGCATACTTCCTGAGCTGAGTCAGATTACCCATCTGATGTGGTATACTTCCTGAGAATTCGTTGTAGCCGAGAAGTAGGTACTCTAGTTTCTACAGCAGGCACAACTCCACTGGAATAGAACCTTCATATAAAAATTATCACTTAGATCAAGTACTTGCAACGCTTTAAGCTGGCCCAACTCAGGTGGAATTCCTCCATCTAATAAATTATCACTCAGATCAAGTGCTTGCAACGCTTTAAGCTGGCCCAACTCAGCTGGAATTCCTCCATATAAATAATTAAGAGAAAGATTGAGAGTGCACAATAAAGACAGGTTGCCGGAAGACTGGNCAAGTGCTTGCAACGCTTTAAGCTGGCCCAACTCAGCTGGAATTCCTCCATATAAATAATTAAGAGAAAGATTGAGAGTGCACAATAAAGACAGGTTGCCGAAAGACTGGGAAAGAGTACCTTCCAAGTAATCTACTTCTGGTCCAGGAAATTCAATGGAGACGACTCTTCTGGTGTGTGGTGTGCAGCGAATACCGTACCATGAGGAGCATATACTCTCGGAGTTCTCGGCCGTCCAGTTCGAGAGCTTTCCCAGCGGATCGTATGTGATGGCATTTCGGAAGGACAAGAGAGCATCGAGGTCCCTTTTCTCATTCTCATAATCATGGGCGCCCATTGATGATAACCTCCTGAAATCACCAGCTAATTCCAAGTCCACCATGCGTTCAGAATCATGAGAATGATGGTGAAGCGAAGTGAATCCAGCGGGCATGCGGTCATACATATGGTCATCTGCATATATAGCACGGTGATGATGAGAATGGGAATGGGAATGGGGTTTCCACATTGAGTGATATTGTAGAGATGTTGCTGCAGGAGGCAGAAAGGTGGCAGACATGCAGCAACACAGCAGATTAAGGAATAATATGTTCACAAGATGATCCATTTCTCCGTCTCGGACTACAAACAAACTCTTTACTTGATAGCCTCCTAGTTGATTGTACATTTATGTCTTTCTTTTGATCTGCACAAATTTGACATTAGTTTTCATACCATGTAAACATTCTATCAAGTTTGGTAAAGCGTCAACAATGATGGATGTTGTTTTCTAATTCTCTTTTGAATGAATTTTCAATTTGTTTTTCTTCTACTTTGCCTTCTATTTGGGTTTAGGAAGTAAGCTCTTAAGCCAGAAGACTCATGAGGCCTTAAGACTTCAATAACCATACTTTGCAGAAGCCTGACCATATTGACATAAGTTTATTAAATTATAAAGAAACATATGTATATGTGCTCTAAGAAAAGCTGGGACTTACACAAGTTCAATGTTAAATTGGTGCCTATCTCCATATTTCTTTTTAAATTGACCAAGGAGGGATAAACCTTAACATACCCGAAGCATGCAGAACATTGATGACAACTAGCTTAAATTTATCGAAATCCTAGTTAGTGCTCTGGACCTCTGCTTTAAACCATGGACAAACCAAGAAATTGGATCTCCAAGGCATTTGTGTTGGAGCCATGGTCGATAGCTCACGGGACAACCACGTGGACAATCAATTTCTCTGCTTGATTTAGGCTCTTCTGAAATTTAATGTTGTAAGACCTCGGGAGCTCAGAACGTTGTGAGACCAAAGCTATATTCTTTCTTAAATCCTCCAAAAACCTTTCAGAATCTTCACTCTACAAAAGCAAGAAACACAATTAATTCAGATATCTCTACATTTAATTACTTCAACTTTATGACAATACAAGCAACCAAAATTGTACAACACTATCATCTCTATTGGCCCAGGAATTTACAGTAATACGACTATGACAGATGCTCACCTGCTGCTTTAAGAAATAGGTAAAAGAGTTAATAAGCCAAGCCAAGTTATGGGAGGTTAAGTACTATCCAAATGCAATGTTTCAGAAGAAATTCTTTAGTCAAAACATCTAAACATTAAATCTTTTTATTTTAACCTATTAACAGAGATTGCATCAAACAATTCAAACAGTAAGAGCAAAATCTAAAACGCACTGTATCTTTGAGATGAAAGCTTCAAAAATAATGCAGACAATCACAGTACACTACAGTACATTTTTACATATTCGGTTTCCATGAAATTTAAAAAAAGGCTCATGGGTACTAAATCAGGTAAAAGAAATTGATGTGAAATTGGTTCAAAATGCAGACAAATGCAACTTTACAGAAGAATATCTGAAGAATAAAAAAAATCATTTTAACCAATGAACACAAATATCATCAAGTTTTTCAAATTCTGTAAGGAAAAGGGATTCAATATGAAATCCTCTAAATCTATAACAAAATCCACTGCATAAAATTCAAAAAATGGTCCACTCGCAATGCAAATATTGTTTTGCTTCAATCGGCGTAAACTAGGTCGCTACTATCACCCAGCATGACCAATAGGTTCTTCGTCTTCAAGCTGAAAACAGTGATGTAGCCGGTGCATACTAATAGTTAATTCCCAGGATTTCTGTTGTCAGCTGTTATTTCCGTGAAAATTCCAAATAGCATATAAAATGTGTTTATGTATTTACCAAAATGGAATAAGCCATGCAAAAAGTTGAAACTAGAGTCGAGACAGAACATAGCCAGATGTCATTCATTATTTGCCAATTGGAGATACATACATATACTATTCATGTGACTAACAGATGACATCCGAGTTTTAATACTAGCTTTAGTGGGAACTTGGAAGCTAGGGCACATAGCAAAGGTGGGTTTTGTAAAACATGTGATGTTAAATTCTCAAAACCATACTGTGAATTTTCAAATAATCGCATCTGATAGGAATTTGCTAATTTGATATACACATATATTCTCTCCGCGTGCTATGCATGCAATCAAATATGCTGCAGTAGTTGTTCTACTTCAAGCCTGGCAAAGTTCTCGAAAATCCAAATTTATCCTTCCACTACACTATAATTCTTAAAAAAAACATTATTTATAAATATCCATATTTATACAATAATAAAATTATAACAAGTTAATATACATATACCAATAAAAATTCATTAATACACCCACAACGTCAACCTTATGACAGAGTGATACATAGACCATATAATCTAAATACAAAACATATTCAAAATGTAAAAATAAATCTTTTCAGAAATAAGCATATGGGAAAAAACTAATCATTTTCTCAGTAAACACACTTTATTATTTTTTGAACCTCACTTTAACTTGTCATATTGGTTTTTTTACATTTTATATGCATCCTAAAATTGTCATATTGGTTTTTTAACATTTTATATGCATCCAAAAAAGGACTGGTCATCTCGGCAAAGTCCTTTTGTAAGAGAGATAAGACCTATGAACCAGATTTAAAATAGTGAATCCGTGCTTCTAATAAATATAATTTCAGTTTCTAAGACCAAAAAGTATAATAATATTCAGTTTTTACTTTTTAAACCTAATGATAAGAAAAAAACCTAAAAATTATATATCATAATACATTGGAAATTACATAAATATAATATTATCATAAAATATTTAAATTATAAAAAAATAGAAATTAACTATTATATAAACAATAATAACAATTAATTTATTAAATTAAAATGTATATAAAGTAATTTATCAATGTACATGTTATTGCCGCATGTTATATCTGTCATTTTTTAAAAATCGAATGTTTTGTAAATTCCATCGTTATGATATGAGTAGGAAGGGTCAACAATGTTTAAAAACAAATGACATTATAATAACTCGATCCCTTTTTTCATTCGATTGATTGTTAGGTTATTTCCATGACGGATCTATGAAGATTTAGCGCAGATCTAACTCATCTTATAATTGCTTCAAACATGCCATAAACCAATTTTATAGACACTCTAGTGGAATAATATTAGAAAGCCTACATAAGCAACTCAATGAGTTAAAAAATGGCCATCTTAGTACTTCAAAAATCTCTAGAAATACTTTAAAAAGGAACATATATATGAAGTCATAGTCATTGAATTGAATGAAATATCTGCAGAGGAATTATAAGAGATATAAACATGTACACTGCCACTGGCAGCATACAAGCAGGTTGCTGCAACAGTTGCAAAAAATGAAAATACCCAATAAACCAGGGTTGTATTCCATGGACCTACAAGTCCTTAATTACTCTACATATGTAGGCAAGCAGGAGCAGGGTGCGTGTTGTTGGGGATGCTGCAACTACCTAAGAGAATTGTCTTTCCCTCAAGAAAAATGCTTGATATTCTCCTACAATAGGAAAAACAACTCCAGCTAAGTCCTATGCATTGCATACTGAGTTAATTCCCTAATCCCACGTAGTTGTAAAATGTGTTTATGCATACACTGATACACACCAGGGCCTGGGCGGATTCATCACTTAGAAGTCAGTATATCGTCCCTTTACAGTTTACGGTCATGCAGTGTATGTACAATCCAATTTGAAATAAAATAACAACTCAATAGAGGCCAAAAGCAAGGATGCTAGGGCACTGAATTTCTATTGTAAGCTGTCATTTACCTGAAATATTGAAGGAAAACAGATGGCCTATAGCTGTAGTGCATACTTATAGTTAATTCCCAGGATTTCTGTTGTCAGCTGTTATTTCCGTGAAAATTCCAGATGGCATATAAAATGTGTTTAGCAAGGATGCTAGGGCACTGAATTTCTATTGTAAGCTATCATTTACCCGAAATATTGAAGGAAAACAGATGGCCTATAGCTGTAGTGCATACTCATAGTTAATTCCTAGGATTTGTGTTTTCAGCTGTTATTTTTGTGAAAATTCCAGATAGCATATAAAATGTGTTTATGTATTTACCAAAATGGAGTAAGCCATGCAAAAAGTTGAAACTAGAATAAAGACAGAACATAGCCAGATGGCATTCATTATTTGGAGATATATGCATATGTTATTCATTATTTGTCAATTAGAGATACATGCATATATTATTCATGTGACTAACAGATGACATCCCAGTTTTAATACTAGCTTTAGCCTGACAGAGTTCTCCAAAATCCAAATTTAGCTTTCAATAATATATATTCAATGTTTGATTGGAATAATGTGTTTCGGGGTGAATGTATGTTTGAGAGAACCAAGCCTAGTCACCTAAATGATTTGATTTTAATAGACAGGATGTTGGTAGATTTAGGGAGAGAGACTGGAGTTAGGTTTCAATTTTCTTTGGATCACTAATAATCTACAAATTTATATTCAATGCTCATGGATCAGACGCAAGCAAGCTTTAACTTTCAGATACTACAAATTTGAAAGATAAAGGAGGTAAGAATTACGAGGAACAGACATGAATTCACTGATTTTGCAGGCTGCTTTGTTTGATTGTAATAATCCTTTCCTTATATAATAATTTCATTGCTCTTTACAATACAAATCTGCAAATTTGAAAGATAAAGGAGATAAGAAGTAAGAGGAACAGACATGAATTTATTGATTTTGCAGGCTGCTTTGTTTGATTGCAATAATCCTTTCCTTATATAATAATTTCATTGCTCTTTACAATACAAATATTAAATCATGGTTATTAGAAATTTATACATCCCAACTACCCAGTACTTCAATCCAGTGGTGTATATATTTATATCAAAATATCTATAACTTTGTTTTGCAATAAATTTAATACTCTTGCTTATATACACATTTGTTGGATCTACTCTGGTTATTAAACATTCTTACAGGAAGATGGTTGAAGCCTATCTTTCTTTTTATTAGCATAGCTCCTAGCTATACACAACTTCCCACTTGCCTATTAGATTAAATGAAGGCTCTGGCATTATAATACCCCATTTCTATAACACATAATTGCCCCACTTTAAAACAACAATTGAATTTGGTGATAAAACAATTAAAATCATATTTACATTTGCTAACAATGTTAATATTTGTTGTTGTCTCCATGAATGAGTTGCAGGTTTAGATCATGGTTCCAAGAAAACAACCCATGCAGAAAGAGAAACTTCAATAAACTTTGCTAGAAGGAGCACTCATGGAATCATAAATTTATGAGGCCGAGCCTATCTATGAGGACACTATGTGCGATCTTGGTGTAGGCAATAGATGCTAAAATACCAATACAGCTAGATCCCTAGACGGTCCCTAGACTTCCAACATATTAACAGTGGTAGCTCATCTGGTTATTGAGAATACCCTTTAAAGTATCAATATAGTCTATTATTCTTTTGAGCTTATAATACATTATACTTTTAACAAGCTTGTTCTTCCTATTAAGGTTCAAGATAGACTTGTGAGGCTCAAGGCAGGGACTTGCTACCTCCCAGCCCCACTTGTTAATCTGTGATTTCAAGTTTATTCTACTAACAACCAACTTTTTATTTTGAATTCTTCACTGTGGCTTTAAGATTGGTATGTGAGTGCCTATTCTTTATGCAATGTGTTATTTTTTTTAANTCAAGTTTATTCTACTAACAACCAACTTTTTATTTTGAATTCTTCACTGTGGCTTTAAGATTGGTATGTGAGTGCCTATTCTTTATGCAATGTGTTATTTTTTTAAATATTATTTTGATTTTGATTTGTATATTATTGTTATTTTTTTACATATATAGTAATTTTGGCCATTTAGGTGGTAAGTAGTTTTGGGACGAATTTTGTGACTTTATTTACAATTAACTTAATTATTATCATCTTTATTTATTTATTCAAAGATAATTTAATGAAAATTTTCAATAACATCTAATACTTTTTTTTTACTAGGAGAATTGACAACTACGTACTTGTGTTACACGGAGAATTTGGCATCCTACCTTGCATGTCAAGTTGTGTTACACGGAGAATTTGGCATCCTACCTTGCATGTCAAGAATTTTTTATAGGATGTTTTAATTTTAACAATGCCTTTTATTTGAAGTTTAAATCTTAATTTTACCTCTCATAATAATAGTTGATTTTTTCCTAAATAACAATCATAATAACTATTTGAAACACTGAATTCTCATAACTACTATAATTGAATACCGACACCAAGTTACATGTAGATGAACATATTGATATGAACTATTGTATTTCTACCATGTAAGATCAATATATTGGTTCAGATGACGTAATATTGTTTTTATTTTTTATATTAATTAAAGAAAGTTTACTCACAAAAATCAAAATTTCCATATTACAAATATGGAAATATAAAGATTAAAAAAATACACATTTAATTACTAATAACTAATTAGTAATAGTAACAAATAACTCCCTCTCACACTCTCTCTCTCTATTAATGAGGTATAATCAACATAGATCCAAATCCTAGGTTCTATGAGGCGTGAGAGGGATAAAATCTCTGGAGGTGCAAACTTTAAGTATTGCACTCAAGGAGCTATCAGCTTTGGTGTGTCCTATATATAGCCATTGATTTGATTCAAACCAAAAGACACTTCTTTTTATTTAAGGTCAATATATAATATTTTTATTATTAATATGTAATATTTTTTATTTTGTTAGGAACAAACATTACAACATCTGCCCCATACATGGTATGGTTTTAAAACCATGTGCAAGGCCCTCCTAAAACCATGGGTTGTATAGGAGTCCTTGCACATGGTCTTAAAACCATTTGCAAGGCCCTCCTAAACCATGTACAATAAAACCATGGGTTGTTTAGGAGGCCTTGCACATGGTTTTAAAACCATTTGTAATGCCCCCATAAACCATGTACAATAAAACAATGGGTTGTTTAGGAGGCCAAACCATGTGCAAGGCCAAAATAAATTTAATTCAAAATGACTAGTGAAATTAAAATTCACAATTCATTAATGACATATAATTTTTTGAAATATCGATATTTATTATGTGTTTACCTTTTAATTTGAACTCAAATATTGTTAAAAATATATTTTTTTTATTGTTTTTCAAATATAAATCAATAAAAATTTCAACAATATTTAAAATTTATGGATATCAAGTCTTGTAATTTTTAAGAAACACAAACTTGAAAACCTTAACATGAAATTTGAAATTGAACTTAACTTTGTTAAGTTATTATAAAATAATTTTAGAAAGCCTTTGATTGCATCTAACTTATTAGAAAAATAATTTTAAAACGGCTTTCATTACACGATTTATTTTTAAAATAAAAATTTTAAAATAATATCAAAAGGTTGTTCATTACACGATTTAGTTTAAAATGTAAAAAATTTAAAATAATTTCAAAGACCCTTCATGGTTGTACTNTTTAAAATAAAAATTTTAAAATAATATCAAAAGGTTGTTCATTACACGATTTAGTTTAAAATGTAAAAAATTTAAAATAATTTCAAAGACCCTTCATGGTTGCACTACTTATTTTAAAAATAAAAATTTTAACAAAACCAATGTACATTAACAATTAAAAAAAATGAATTCAAATTTACAATTTCTTGGAAAGGTAGTTTACTCATATTTAAACATTATATTATAAAGTTTTATGACAATGATGAAAGTAGATTAGTGAAATTCAATACTATCATCATTAAGTAGTATTACATTGATGAAGACAATAATGCACATGGAAAAATGACATTTTATTGATAAAGATAATGATATATGGATAAAGGATATTCAAATACTATATCATAAGTGACATTTCATACATTAATATAGTGAGGTACATGGGTAAGTGTTATGGACTTATGTAGGGAATCTGTAGAGGCCATAAAAGGGTTTTTGTGTATTGTTGGGTGGACTAATTATCCAACATCTTGCTTTGTCCCAAAGAATGAACATAGCAATAACTCCTCCAAATCCGATCCCCGTTCCAATTCCCAATGCAACCAAAGAAACTTCTTCATCTACATGGCTAAACCATCCTCTTTTAACACTCCCACTGTCATTGCCTCCAACAAATATTTTCTTTGGCTTATCCTTTTGACTGCATTGTGGTAGAGGAAACCCACATAAGCACTTATTTCTCTCAAATGAAGCCTCAGTAAAAGTGTTAAATTGTCCTCCTCTTGGGATTGTCCCGCAAAGGTTGTTAGATGAAATGTTTAGAATAGCCAACATTGATAATTTTGAGAGTTCTTGAGGAATTCCTCCACTCAATTTATTTTTGGACAAGTCTAACTGCTCCAAGTGAGATAGCTTACTAATGCATGTAGGTATTTCCCCTTCCAATTGGTTCCCAGATAAATTTAGCAATCTCAAACCAATCATACTCCCTATGCTTATGGGTATTTCTCCTGTAAGATTATTCCTTGATAAATCAAATATCATGTCATCTAACCGGACATTTGAGAGATTATACTCAAAGCCTTTTATGTCAATTTCCATTCCATAACCATAATATCCACCCTGCAAGGTATGTGTTGCAAATTGCTGGAGCCTTTCAAGATCATATGGTATTCTTCCACTGAATCTATTGTTGGATAAATCCAACACAGACAAGCTGGTGAGATTTGTAATCCATTGTGGAATACTACCATAGAGATTATTATATCCAACGCTTAAAATATTTAAGTCCCACAAATTTGCAAGATATGGAAGCTCACCTATAAATCCATTGTTCCTTACATCCAAGAAGAAGAGATAGGTAGAGTTGGCCAAAGATGAGGGTAGAGTCCCATAAAAATTGTTAGAATAAGCAGAGAAAACAAATAAAGAAGTCCAATTGTAAAACATTTTAGTGGGAATAGGTCCCTCCAAGTTGTTTAGTGATATATCTAAGGTCTCAAGTGAAACCAAACCATTAATAGTATCAAAAATAGTCCCAGAAAAACTATTATTATATATGCTTAGGTCTGTGAGAGCCTTTAGCTGACCTATGCTATATGGAATTTTTCCAATGAATTTGTTCGAATCCAAATATAAGTATTTCAATGAATGAAGCTCTCCTATGTCTTTTGGAATTTCGCCAGTAAGATTGTTGTTTGAGAGATAAAGAATTTCAAGTTTCTTTAAATTTGTAATGGCTTCAGGAATAGAACCAGTAAACATATTATAACTCAAATCTAAGTGAACCAATTGACCCAAATTAGCAATGGTTTCAGGAATAAAACCTGTGAGCATATTATAACTCAAGTCTAGGTTAACTAATTGACTCAAATTACCAAGGGATATAGGAATGCTATCAGCAGGCATATTTAAATAGAGATGTAATGAAGTTAATTGAGTTAAATTGAAAATGGATTGATATATATGGCTAGAGAGTATGTTGTGAGAAAGATCTAGATAGATCAACCCACACAAATTGTTAGAAATGGATATGTTGGGGGTAAATCTAATTCCTGAAAGACTTAAGTAGTTCAACTTGGTGAAATTGGCAATTTCTCCAAGTATGTTGTCTTCAGGGATGCGTTCAAACATGTAGTCGTCTTCAGAAAATCTAAAAAGATCCAAGTCAGTCAATTCGGTAAAATTAGCAATGGCTTTAGGTATGCTACCCGTGAAGTTAATAGTAAGAGATAGATAGGAGAGGGGAAGCCTGAATATTTCGGAAGGAATATAACCAGAAATATGATCACTATAAATAGATAGATGTGTAAGCTGAGTCAGATTACCAATCTGATGGGGTATACTGCCTGATAAATCGTTGTAGAAGCCGAGAAGTAGGTACTCTAGTTTCTGCAGCAGGCACAACTCCACTGGAATAGAACAGNCAGATTACCAATCTGATGGGGTATACTGCCTGATAAATCGTTGTAGAAGCCGAGAAGTAGGTACTCTAGTTTCTGCAGCAGGCACAACTCCACTGGAATAGAACCGTTGATATAATTGTAACTCAGATCAAGTACTTGCAACGCTTTAAGCTGGCCCAACTCAGGTGGAATTCCTCCATCTAAACTATTATGACTCAGATCAAGTACTTGCAACGCTTTAAGCTGGCCCAACTCAGGTGGAATTCCTCCATCTAAACTATTACCAGAAAGATCCAGGTTGCGCAGCCTCTGCAGTCCGCCCAGTTCTACTGGAATAGAACCATTGATACCATAATTATAACTAAGATCAAGTGCTTGCAACGCTTTAAGCTGGCCCAACTCAGGTGGAATTCCTCCATATAAACTGTTACCAGAAAGATTGAGAGTGCACAATAAAGACAGATTGCCCAAAGAGTGGGAAAGAGTACCTTCCAATTCTGCTTGGTCATCTGATACATAAAGGTCAATGGCGACGACTCTTCTGCTGTGTGGTGTGCAGCGAATACCGTACCATGACGAGCATATACTCTCCGAGTTCTTGGCCGTCCAGTTCGAAAGCTTTCCCCATGGATCGGATGTGATGCCCTTTCGGAAGGACAAGAGAGCATCGAGGTCCCTTTTCTCATTCTCATAATCATGGGCGCCCATTGATGATAGCCTCCTGAAATCAGCAGCTAATTCCGAGTCCACCATGCGTTCAGAATCATGAGAATGATGGTGAAGCGAAGTGAATCCAGCGGGCATGCGGTCATACATATGGTCATCTGCATATATAGCACGGTGATGATGGGAATGGGAATGGGAATGGGGCTGGGGCTTCCACATTGAGTGATATTGTAGAGATGTTGCTGCAGGAGGCAGAAAGGTGGCAGACATGCAGAAGCAGCAGCACAGCAGATTAAGGAATAATATGTTCACAAGATGATCCATTTCTCCGTCTCGGACTACAAACAAACTCTTTACTTGAAAGCCTCCTAGTTGTTTGTACATATATAGCGCTAGCGCTCATCCTCTGTACAAGTCGGGTCGGAGATGCCCAGCGATTTCGTTGACGATTGAGAGGGTGGGTGGGTCGGACAAATCATGGTGAATTATATTCAAGCAACTTTATTGAAACTTAATTGTGGTATCGAGTCAGTCGTACAGCGTTACCGGAACTAAACACTTTGTAGGTGGCAAGAATTTATATGAATTTGGAAAGCCAAATGAAATACTACGGTTACACCTTTCGAAGTTTTTGTCATATGACACTACAATTAAGAGAAACACTAAATATATAGTTATATCTTTCTAACTTATATTATATTATGCTTAATACAATCTAAATGACATGAAATTTTCCTGTTGCTTAAAATATTTTTTTTTTTGTTTTATTATTATGATAGTTGATAAATAGTCTATTAGCATGTTTTGATTTATCTTTATGAATTTTAATTTTAAATATTTTTAATTTATTTTTATTATAGAATTTTAATTTTAATTTTAATTTTTTAATTTATCTTTATGATATAATTTTATTGATGAGATATTTTTCCTAAAAGTTTAAGTTTTTATTTATTTATTTTTATTTCCAACATAACTTTTAATGTAAAGTTGATAATAATTTATTTTTATAAAAATTCAAATAAAATATAATTTTTAAATATAATTAGATTATTAATATTGTTTTTAAAATTTATATTTGATTTTATGAAAAAGGAAAAAAGAAAAACATGTTTTAAGAGTACATTCATATTATTGATTTTCTATTTTGAATTTAGATTTTCTTTTAGCATATGTCTTGCATTGTTTTTAAGCATATTGAAACTTTCAATTGTAAGAGCAAATTTTCTACACCAAAAAGAGTCCTAAGCCAGTGTGCACATGTCTTACCAATTAAGCTACCCCTTGGGGCTTTGTTAAACTTTATATATAAATATATAAATTAAAGTTATATTATTTTTATATTTAGAATTTTAATAAAATCTTTATAAAAAATATTATATATGTGTGTGTGTGTGTGTGTGTGTGTGTGTGTAAGTTAATTAAATTTTATATATAGAAAGATATATCTTGTTGGCTACGAGGTGGAGGAGAGCCTTGACACATGTTTCATCTTTTACACACATGAAGAGCTAGTAGAGATTTGTGAATGTACCAAATCCTATAATGATGTTATGATGGTAAAGGATTGTAGGAGCCGGTATGTCAAATCAAGCAAGTGAAGGGTTTCCAAAGCAGGAAANGCTAGTAGAGATTTGTGAATGTACCAAATCCTATAATGATGTTATGATGGTAAAGGATTGTAGGAGCCGGTATGTCAAATCAAGCAAGTGAAGGGTTTCCAAATCAGGAAAGGGGGGTGAGTACTCAGAAACTCTTTGTAGGGATGGATACATAAAACCAATAAGTTAAGCCTCCCTTACATGTCTCGATTCCATATGTAAGAGGAGCTATTCATGTTCATGCGTCTGATTCATAGTTGCATGATATATTCAACTCTTCGATCACACAAAGTGATGGTCCCAAGTCTCTCCCTTTGAAGTTAGGAGAAACCCTAGCCAACAATGTAAAGCATTATGGTTGTATTATCTCTCATTTTATCTCTCAAAAGGGGATTGATCCAAAAGGTTTAGTTTCATAGGTTAAGGAAAACAATTTGTACCCTAAGCCTTGTCAAAAAAGGAGGAGTATAAGGGCGTGACCTAATAAGGTCAATATGTTTGTTGGAAGGTCCATGCTTCTTTGAATGAAGTAGAAGGTTATATGGCATTGGTTGTCCTAGGGATGTTTTTGGGAAACTAGTTGCTCGAGCACTGGAAGCCATTACCGAGCTACCACCCAAGGCTCAATACCTTGGTTAGAGGTTGGTCGTGTTTTTTCATTAAGGGGAAGAAAACATGCATTTGATTATGGCAAAGGATTGGGTATCAGGGCCTTTATGTTTAAGGTTGAAACAATGGATCCCTAGCTTCAATCCTAGGAGAGAACCCAATTTTATTAAAAAAACTTGGGTTCGCTTGTCTAGTATTACTCTAGAGATGTTGACAAAATAGATTTTGGAAGGGATAGGTAACACTCATCTTGGTCAATTCATTGCCTTTGAAGATGGATGGGAGGTGAACCCTAATAGGCGTATGGTGAATATTTTAATGGAGTTGGATTTCTGACAAGGTCTGCTATAGAATACCTTTATAGAATGGGGTGACTAGGACTGACTTATGTTCAAAAAATGGACTATTGGAGTCTCTAATTTAGATGTGGGTATTGTCATGAGGTGGGTCACCTAATTGCAAACTATGTTGTTATAAAACATGTGCCACCTTGACAAAAGAAGATATGGATCGAAAAACAAGATTGGGTGGAGATCAAGGATGAGGTTAGAAGCATGGAAGTTGGGGAGCTTGAACCAATTGGAGCTTGTAATGTATATCAAAGTGTTGAGGATGAACCAAGTCTCAATTTGGATAGAAGACATATCAATTAAGTGGCTGAGAAAAATCCTCTTCAAATTTATGGTAAGGATCCCATTATTCTAAGCAACATGTTATTTGAAGAAAGTGATGTTATGTTACAATCTGGGAAGGTAGAATCTCTAGCAATTTTAGATAAAACTACTTCTAGGGCTTAGAGAGATATGGATGCTAAAGAGGGGCTCAAATTAGATGTTGATAGGATGGCTACTTCCCCTATTGATGGGAATTCGATTAGGGAGTGGTCTCCTCTTTCTCTTGACTTTCTATCAAAACTTCATGAACCAATGATGTAGAGTGGGAACTATGTGGAAGAGGTAATCCAATCCAAATCGTGTAGTAATTCTATCCTACAAGGCCATAGGTCTTCTTATAAACCAAAAAATACTTATAGTCTAAGGTACAAAACTAATATGGAGAAGGAAAAAGGAGGGGTTGGAGGCTTGGACATGAATACTAATTTTACCAATCTGATGGAAGGAAATCTCATATTCCTATGGAAAATAATAAGGTTAACAAGGAAGTATAAGAAAACAATGTACCATTATTTGGGCCCTTAGAGAGGGGAAACCCCACAACAATGTTTCTAAATGGTTATCCTTTCCTTCAATGCTAGTGGGGTTTGGGGGTGCCCATAAAAAATTATCCCTCAAAATATTTTTCAACATGTACATACTTCACATGGTAATGATTCAGGAGACAAAGTGTTATGGACTAAAAGGACTAGAATTTTTCTCATCTTTTCTTAAAGATTATAATTTTGGTACTATTGACACCTTAGTTGAATTGTGAGGATCGATCAAGTGATGGAATACTAAATTCGACTTAAATTCTTTTGTTGTTTTATACTTAGGTATGGTTATAGATCTTTTTGGTAATCAAATTGGAAAGGATTGTAGGATGATTAATATGTATGGGTCTTATGCGGACTATAAATTATATTGGGATTCCTTAGTAGATTCAAGATATCTAAATGGAGTGAATGTATTTATTGTTGGAGATTTGAATCTCACCCTTAATATGAGGGAAAATTGGGGCAAGAAGCTAGGAAGGATCTTCTAGATGATTATTTCTATTAGATGTTTGAAGAACACAAATTGATTTGGAGAAATGCCAAAATACGTTCAACAAACATATTCAAAAGACTTAAATATATTTTTATGATGGATTCCCTATACAGTGATGGGTGGGGGGGAGTCACGTGTTGGGATGTGGGGTTTATCAAGTAATTTAGCAATCCTTAGCAAATTGGATTTAGAGTATAGGAAACCACCCAACCCATTGAAATTCAACCACGCTTGGTTGTTGGAATCGGATTTTATGGAGATGGTCATTTGAAATTGGCTCCTCTTTGATTCTTCAACATCATCTTCAGCTATGACCCACTTTGCAAATTACATCAAAATAATTAAGGATCTAATTAAATTGCAAATTACATCAAAATAATTAAGGATCTGATTAAATTATGGTTTAAAGGGTATTCAACTAAGTCGCAAAAGGACCTAGAGGAGGTGGAAGAAAGCATTAGATCACTATTTGAGGACAATTTTGAACTTGTATGCTTTCTAAAGAGGAAGCACACAATCTTTAGAAATATGAATTAAAAAAAAGGATATGCTGGCTAAAGAGGTTTGTTGGAGAATTAAGAGATGATCCCTGAGGATGCATGATGGCAATAACAACACTAAATATTTTTATCCTTGCACCAATTTCCATAAACATCGATACAATACTATTTGGGAAATTGGGTATCCAAATGCTAACATGATCAATTGTTTTTTAGAGCTAGATGAAGGTGGAAGGGAAGGGAATATTTCAAGGCTCTGTTAAAGAATCCTAAAGAGATAAATATTGGTGAAATTATGAGGATCATCATGCTCTTTCCCAAGATCATAGTTGATGATATGAACGAGGCTTTGGTTATCAATCTTACCAACACAAACCTAAATGAAGTATTACCATCCTTCAATCACTAGTACAAAATGGGTGATAAGTGACTAAAAAATGACTAAAAGTGAGTGCTAAATGACTAAATTTAGTCACATGGCCAATGGTCATAAATTAGCAGCCACTTATCACCCAACCAAATTGGCATTTATCATTTGGTCATAAATGTCTTGAATTGATTCATGTGTTGCCATATATTTAGTCATTAATTGTTTCTATTTGGTCGTTTATTTGATAATTAATTATTGCTATTTGGTCATTAATTGTTGTTATTTAGTCATTTATTTGGTCAATAATTGTTTCTATTTGGTCATTAATTATCGTTGTCTGGTAATATATTTAGTCGTTTATTTAGTCATTGGTTGTTGTTAACCGATCATTTGTAGTCAATGATTGTTGTTAATTGGTCATTTATATAGTAACTAATTGTTGTAGATATGGAACATAGGTATTGAACCACCAACCTCCTACCTGTAAGGTAGGTTCTCTTCCATTAAGCTAGAACCCTTAAATAGAATCAAAATTCACACTAAAAATATATCACAAACTATTACAAATGCTAACACACTACGATTCCACTGTAACATAAAACATATCACAAATTGTTAAAAAACTTAACACACTCACAAATTGTAGCTTTAAACTAGGGTGTGTAATCTTGCTTCCCTAATCCTTCAAATCACTTTTTCGAAATTCTTCATTGAGCCTTGATTCATTCTATTACCTCCCATTTTTCTTGGGTCTCCACTTGTAATTTTCCTCACAAAATTTATGGGTGACATGTGATGACGCATTGGATGAAAGGAGGTTGTGCCAATCAACAATGAGTTATGCCAATCAGACGTTAACAATACAACAAAGAATTGTTAACAATTCAAGGTTTCATGAATTGTTGAACAATATAGCTTTTCACTAATGGATTTTGCATTGTACGATTTGTAAACATTACTTGTTAACTAGCCACTTGCATTACCTAACAAGCCTTAATGATCTAGTTCGACCATTGTTTTTGAAGAGTTTGATTTGCTAATGGTTACCAAGTGAAATCACTCTCATTCCAAACCATTTATCAAATGACACGGACACAAAAGCAACAAGAAGGAGCATTGACCTACAAATACAGAGTGATTTACTCAATCCTATTGGTCATTCAATAGACTGAAAGATTGGAGTATCAGCGTGATTTACAATGGTCTATTCAAAACTGAAGTGGATCTGCCTCAATTTATTGTTGTTCACAATATTCATAGAAACAGCTAGTTTGAGAACTCGATCATGTGATCTTTTCCTTACAATTCAAGTCTTTCGATCATTAAAACTAACTCACTCAACTAAATAATTAATATTGTCATTTATTTTCACTAATCTTTCAATTATATCTTCATTCTATTAAATTCCAACATGTTATTATTATTATGATATCAGAGCAAAACTCCAACATGTTATTATAATGATATGAAATAAGATAAACACTGAAAGTGATGAACAACGGAGATAAAATGATGGTTGAATCAGCCCCAAAACCAATAAAATTGATAAGCTTCAATGAAACAACCAACTCAAATGGTATTACATCACCATAATGGATCTCGACACGAAATAAATTTCTCACTCAAATTTTGCTTTAACGAGTAATAGCAAAGAATTCATATTCAAATAGAGTGGAATAACGTGATGCAGGTACCAAGAATTTATGAAGAATGACACAAAGATTTAGCTGAATTGCTCAAGGGAAAAGGATTATAATTTATACAACTCTGTATTATACACAATTTAGGGTAATTTTGGGAAAATGAGGAAGTATACACATAATGTGATTGAAATTTAAAAAATAAAAATAAGAAGAAGAAACCAAGTATACTCAATTCTCACATAAATAAGTAGGTTTTGATTGTTGATTTTTTTTATATTAATGGGAATGTAATTTTGATCAATGTTATATATTATTATTAGAAATTTTATATTTATTGTAATGTAATTTTGATAATATTAAGATTTGGAAGCCTTCAACTTAAATTTACGTTAACTTTGAGCTTTTAATTTATTTATTTTTAAGCAAAGAATTCCATAATTTATTTTATTCAGGGTTGCGGGTTGCGGGATAAGCGAAGATAAAATAAATGAAGTTGTATTCAATCTTTCCCGAAACATGCATCCTGCAACCGCAACTAGCATCCCTAAATTTGCGGTTGCAGGATGTCCGATAATTTTTGTAAGTATTGTGCATCATTCTACTAATCTTTCTTGCATCCCACAATTTTCGTATTGCTGGNACCGCAACTAGCATCCCTAAATTTGCGGTTGCAGGATGTCCGATAATTTTTGTAAGTATTGTGCATCATTCTACTAATCTTTCTTGCATCCCACAATTTTAGTATTGCTGGTTGCGGGAGCTTGAAATATTCTGCATACTCATTGCATGCGTTAATTTTAAGTTGTCAATTAATTTTTATTATTTCTTGCAAAATTTATAATAGAAAATAGAAACGCCAAAACTCAACAGTGATAAATGTCTTAACCTAAAATTTCAAAACTCAATATTACTATGCAGCCTCCCAAGGTAAGTCAGAAAGGTTGGCTTAAGAAAAGACAANATAGAAACGCCAAAACTCAACAGTGATAAATGTCTTAACCTAAAATTTCAAAACTCAATATTACTATGCAGCCTCCCAAGGTAAGTCAGAAAGGTTGGCTTAGGAAAAGACAGAATATGTAAAGGGTATGTGGACACAGAGGCCGAATAAATCCGAAGAAATTTTCCTCAATGAGTCAATATAACTTTGGAAAAATCTCATGAGAATCTCATTATTATCATGTGTTAATGAATAATGTTGATGGAATTTGAAAAGTGATCATAGAAATATCGGGATTGACTTGACTGGGAATATGGACACATAAATCTGGTGAAATTTTCTTCAATAAAAAGAAAATCGCGGATTCGCAGAATCGCAGTATTATGGCTTGTCTCCAACGAGCACGCAACATTCATGACTGATTATTCCGTATCGCCAGTATTGGCTTGACTTTATGGCGCCATAACGTGCGAGACTTAAAGACTATGTGTTAATGAATAATGTTGATGGAATTTGAAAAGTAATCATAGAAATATCGGGATTGACTTGACTGGGAATATGGACACATCAAATCTGGTGAAATTTTCTTCAATAAAAAAAAAATCGCGGATTCGCAGTATTATGGCTTGTCTCCAACGAGCACGCAACATTCATGACTCATTATTCCGTATCGCCAGTATTGGCTTGACTTTATGGCGCCATAACGTGCGAGACTTAAAGACTATTCTGTATCACAGTATCACTGTTTGGTGCCAAAAACTCGAAATTTCTTCGAGGAATTTCCATTATACAGAGAATCGCCAATTCGCCATATTGTCTCCAACGAGCACGCAACATTCATTACTGATTGCGCGTACAGGTATTGACTTGACTTGACTGGAGTCTGCAAATATCGAACCAAAAAAAAAAATCTCACTATTATCAGATTCTAGTCTCCATATTTGCTTGACTTTATGGTGCCATAACGTGCGAGACTTGACTATTCTGGATCACTGTTTGGTGCGAGAAAATCGAAGAAATTTCGAGGAATTTGCAGGGCGAGCAATACATAGCATGCAGCGCAGCATTGAATGCACTGGCTGCTGCATTGCATACCGTCGGATGCCAGGCATACTGAGATCCGACGGTATGCAGCGCAGCCGCCAGTGCATTTAATGCTGCGCTGCATGCTATCTATTGTTCGCCAATTTGCAGTATACGAGCACCCAACATTCAGACTGAGTGGTTTAAATAAAGAGAGAGTTACATTGAATTGAATCTTGCTGACATCGTCATTATCATTACTGATTGTCAATCGACATCTACAAGACTACAACCCCACGGGCCACTTGTTGCGCGTACTGGTGTGCTGTTTTTGTTGGTGCCACAAGAGATCAAATTTGGAGGGCAGAGTTCCATTTCACTTTGAAGGGCTGTGAGAAAAGTGAACCTTTTAATGTTGACATGTAAAAATAAGAAAATGTGAGTGTATAACAAAATTTCATTAATTATTGAAATTTGTGTATATAAAAAATGACAATAAGTGATTCAACATTTACATGGAATTAGTTAGGTAAACTATGTACATGATGATTTATCATATCCAAGTTCTTTTATGGAGATTACTCAAGAGTTAGTATAGAGGAGGAGAGACTAAAATAAAGGTTGAGAATAAAGAACATGTAGCGGTGATGAAGATGAGATTGGGCAAAAGCCCATTTAGAAAAAGATTGGTGCACTTGTTTTGTTAATGTGAACATAGTGATAACTGTTAGGAGTATTGGTTTTTTGTATTGCATTGTTCTTTGGCCTATTTATTTTGTGAAGGGAAATGTTTGTTTCCCATCATGCAAAAGTGATTAGAGTAGTTGAGAACTACTCACTACCTTATCTGAATGCATATGAAATTGGGGATAAAAGTAGCCGCATGGGGTACTAAAGCTTATTTGTGTCTAGAATTGTTTTGAGAAGAGCTCCACTACTAGAAGTGCTATGTTACAAGGCCAAAAGAGACAGGCCATGAAATTCCTAACATTAATAACAAAACTAAAAATATTATTTTTGTCCTGTGCCAACGTATCCACCTAAAACTAGTGTACTTCTAACATTATACATCCCTAGGAGATTTAAAATTGTTGATCCTTGTTGTGACCACTTGATCATTACCATAACCAATGGTTTAAAGAAACATCATAAAAGTTAAAAAGTTAGAAGAATAACTTTTCCATGACATTTTACCTAACATGTTTTGAAATGAACTTTTCTACATGCTATTAAAATCATTGGATTATTATCTTTCCAACAAAAAACATAAGTTTTTCCAATCCACATTTCCATTAACAGCCAAATTTTTTTACAAATATCATCACAAATCTAATTTATATGTTTTTCCATATGGACCCAATGCGTGAGTAACTAGCCATTCAATTTCAAAGTCCACCTAATCCTTAAGCATCATCTTCACCATAATAAATCTAAGTATTAGAACACTTGAAATTTTATCCTTCAAACTTTAGTCTTGATTCTACTAACATGTAGATGTCAAATGAGAGGGATTGATAGGGATTCCCATTTCTCTTTTCAAAACTCGGTGCATGTAATTATTATTCAAACACATTGAAAAAGTATCCTTTAGACTTGAATGTGGATCTTACTAGTATCTGGATCTCACACAAGAAGAAGTTTAAGAGGGCTTCCGCGATTATATTTTCAAAATTCCATCTTATATTTATGTGAAAAGGTTAGACAAAAAACAAGGACTATTATATACTGTAATCTCTTTCTGAACCTTACATGATTCAAAAATGTCACTTTGACAAAAAAACAAATTTACAATTCTCTTAAATTATGGGTTGATAGGTTTGAGGAGTGGTATCCAAGGGAATTGTAGATTCCATTTGATATGTCAATATTACAAACCTTTATCAAAGTTCATCATCAATACAATGAGTCTAGTTGAGTAACCGATAAAGATTTATTAATATATATTTAACAACACATTTCAAGAGAAAACTAGGAAATTGATAATGTTGACTATATAACTAAGACCAAACCCAAACCCTAAAAATGTTAAGCTAGATAATAAGGAAGTCTAAGTTGTGATAAAAACAAACACCCTAAATTGTTATAATGATTCTAAACTTAGAATAGAATAAAAATTTAAATTAAATTTATTAATATTAAATATTTTTCTTAATGAGTAAATTGTGAATTACTTGACCTATTTTTTAGAAACTATAGAACTAAATGTAATATCTAATTCTAACCTAGAAATACTACAAATTTTTATATAAAAGAATAATTTAAGAGAATGTTTTAATAATTAGTGAGTTATTGGCCATAACCTAGGAAATATTTAATGTAAAAAACAACTCAAATTAACATATCTCATTTACTCTAGTATAACCTAAAAGGCATAATTCTATTGAAAATAAAAACTTTAAGATTAATCTACAACTTAATATTGTATTGCTATCTAATATTTTTATAATAAAATTTAACCTAGATTTCATTAAAGAACACTCCAATAATTGAAGAGGGGCATCTTTTTTAACAAAGTAAATTAGGTCAATTATGGTAAATTAACATTTTTGTTTTAACAATTCATCTCTTTGACTATTTTCATATTCAAAGGTAATTTTTTTAAATTTTTTTTTTGCCTATTATAATTTATAGTTTATGGTCAATTTCTGATGTACACAAACTTATTGGAAATTGGAAATGAAAAGAAAATCATTCTGAAGCAATGAATAGTGATTGAGACTAGTCACAATAGTAAGAAGGAGATATACCCCTCTAGGTGAAATGCACCATGAAAAACATGTTATCTTACCTATGTAATAGCAAACTCTCCTCTCCCTATATATTGATTTCAGTTTTGGTAGTTCCTATAATGTAATGAAATTGAGTTGGAATTCATGTAGTTCCTATAATGGTTTAGTCTATCTATTCATGAACTATTCATGAACAAATCTATCTATCCATGACATAAGAAAGAGTAGGCGAGTATGTAGATTGTAGTAAGGGAGGGAGCACAAAGCAAGTACCAAAGTCAATACAAATTGAAATGGTTTACATACAATGCATGCATTGCACGTTCGTATCCATGTGGCCTCCCCAATGTAGATGTTATCCTCATAAAAGTAAATACCTTCTATACCCTTAATTATATAAATCCAAGAAATTGGAAATAAAATAAAAAAATCATTTCCAAGTCTCCCCAATATTGACATCTTATCCTAGCTAATTTACGGAAACACTTTAAATTATCCAACAAATATCAAATATTTTAAATTTATTTTGTTCTATTATGGTTTATGGATTTCGGATGCACACAAAATAATTGTAAATCAGAAATAAAGAGAAAAGCATTGCCACCACCTAAATGTTTTAGGAGCAACAACTATTTATTCAACCTCTCGGAGGCCACAAGGGATGACTATAATACACACTCAATTATTGTGTGGAAACCTATAATTCACATCTCTATGGCCCTCACATTGTTCACATTGGAAACCGTTGGGGCATCTTCTTCCATTCATGTCATGGAGCAAGATCTCATACAAATATGGAGACACACGTGCGGATACAACATTATCATTATTTTAGCTAATGCAAGTCCATACATATATAAAGAAGTCTTTACTCTCCTGGTCCCTGGAGCATATAGTTTATTGAACTTAGATAAGGAACAACTCTGTCTGGTCGGTGAAAAAGTCAGTCGTTAGGTCGTTGATAAAATAAGGCATTGGAATTTGGAGGGACCTTTGAATGGCAAATTGATTGTGCTTGATGGAGGCTCTATTTGTCAAGTGTGATTGAGCCTACCTAAAACAAAAACCCTAGAATGCAATACCTAATGCTTTCAGGCATCAAATTTTTTGATCAACCCTAAATTCAACAGCTATGATTCATGTCCTCCCCAAATTCTCAATTGGAAGTGATAAAACAAAATCCTCAAATTTAGGTGGATTGTGGATAGTCCCTCCAAGGTATGTCGAGTTTATCACCCAATTCAAAGTGATCAAACAAAATCCCCAATTTTAGGTCGATTATGGATGGTCCCTCCAATCTATATTGACTTTATCAGCCCTGTCGAAAAGGTTAAGTATTTATTAGTCCACTATAAGGAAGAACTTAAAATTCTCCAACAAATATCACTACAAGTCGGGTGTATAGTGTCTACCATAGTCAACAAGGAAGATGAATCATAAACACACGTTTGGGAGCTTTACGACAGCGATGCTGTTGAAACCATGTTCTTTGCTAGCGCATTGCACTCCCAGTCCCTCATTCATGAACGTCCGTCGAGGATTCCCTTTTTTAGATATATTGGTAGACATTTTTTGCTTCTTGTTGTCATTATTAGAAAGCTAACAGGAAAAATAAGGGGTCGGAGTCTACAACATTTACAGTGTCGGTTGTTAAATATTTTATCCTTTCAACCTTTGGATTTCATTAAGGAAATTGGAATAATTCAAAAATTTGTATTCAATTATTTTTCTTTCTTTCAACCTAATGTTTACAATTCACGGCAGATAAAGAGCATTGACATATTTGGAACTCAAATACTAGGATCTTTCTTATCGCTCCTATGCCCAAACGAAGTTGTGGTCCTAGCCTATGAAAAGTATACATTATTTTGGTTCCGATGTCATTTATATACTGGGTTTTTAAGGTTACATCTATTGAATATTCGAGACCTAGTCTGGCGGATGTGCGATCGTATAATACATTACATTTCAAACGAAATTTTGGATGGAGAAGTTTTAAACCCTTATATTTATAACATGACAAGGAACTCCAACAAGCAACACATTTAACATTTCTCCATATAGAAAATGTTACACAAGTAAAAAATGTTGTACAAACTTGTAAATTCATGACAACCAAGTCGGCATCTTAGCTCTGCAAAATATTCTAGAGGAAATAGAAATTAGGGAGACACTAAAACATGGAATTGGAGAGTTGAGAGTGTGATTCCTAACCTCCGACTATTCTATACTTATAAACCGAGGATAATATTTTTTTCTCCCACAGACTTCGCCAATCTCTTTAAGTTCATGGAAGCTCAATCCATCCTACCTAATGTTCTACCTTTGCTTCTCTTGCTCCTACCTGTGACGTAGGTGGAACCTTCGAGTTATGCACTACACAATAAACGAGGAATTAGAATGTGCGGTTGTTTCCTTCTACAAAAAGATGATTGAAAGCAATGCCATCTCAATTCCCCAATATCTCAACAATCCTGAGTTGATTTACCTTTCCTGAGTTAGGCGAATGCATGTTTGTGTCTTTCACATGATTACAAAAAAAAACATTTTATAATTGCTTCTACATAACATAGATATATCTGTGTAGGTAACGAAAAACTAGTTATTGTTTTCGCGAGGTGTTGAGGGCGCTCAGGGCACAGATCAGAGAGCCCATGGGCGGAAGAGGAAGAAGAAGAAGAGGACTCAAGTCAAAAGGTGAGGGGAGTGAGGAGGGGAGATGTAATAGAGATATTTGCAGGAGCATCTCACTTGTGGTATAATAATGGAAATAATCCTCTCCAAATTGTATCCATTGTCGACGTAGGAAACCCTCATAATCATCTCGGGCACACGAGTTATTGCATAAGCATCCCGATAAATTAAGTAATGATAATCTTCAGTTATGTATATGACAAATTCTTTGTTTCTTTTAGAGCTGACTATATGCATATTGTACAACCCTTCTCTTTGGTTGGCACTCCATTCTAGTTGCCTTTGTATCTGTTACCTAACCCTCTTCCTCTGATGAGACGGGCAGACTAAGTGGCCTAGGTGGATCGTGTGAGACTGGGAGTGACGATTCAAATGATCCTGACCCAAGTAAATGAATGGAAATTGGAATAAATCTTGGAATCCTGGACTAACTAGTATAGTATATGATTCATGAACACAAACAAAAGGTGACGTGTTGCTAGCCTACTACCAAAGATTTTCCATCCCAGTCTTGTGGTGGTCATAGAATGTCTGGCACTGGGTTAAACCCCAGTCTGTCAACTTACAGACCCATTAGGTTCGAATGGGGCAAAGATTGCTCAATGCACTGTAAATTACAACTTGTAAGTTGTAAGCCAAAAAACAACACCATTAGTTTTTCCTGGAGCCTTGACAACTTACAGACCCATTAGGTTCGAATGGGGCAAAGATTGCTCAATGCACTGTAAATTACAACTTGTAAGTTGTAAGCCAAAAAACAACACCATTATTTTTTCCTGGAGCCTTGACAGTGGAGGGTTGTCAAATCAATTCACCATCCATAGATATGACTCACATGAACATTTAATTTCAAATCATATACTCAAATACTTAATTGACTTGTAAGTTGTGAGATTACGTGACTCGGTGAACAAGAAGATGCCAAATGGAAAACCAAGTTGGTTGGCTGGCATTCTCTGAGACCAATATTTAATGAAGTTCGTGAATCAGTAATGCAATCCAATGTCACTAATTTCCTTAAAAGTGAACATCGAATCCTGAGTCACAGTCCTAACTCATTGAGTTGAACTTGGGATTTGAATTCCTTGAACTTGCTAAAAACTTCATCTTTGTTCTTCATAAAGTATATCCATGTCTTCCTAGAATAATCATCAATAAAAGAAACATAGTATACATACCCGCTTAAAGAATTGGATGACATTGGACCGCATGCATTGGAGTGAATGATTTCCAATATTCCTTTTGCTTTGCTTTCTCTACTTGGAAATGTCTTCTTTGTGTTCTTTCCTTTCACACATCCTTTGTAGACTCCTTCATGTTTTGCTTGAATTTCTGGAAGACCTTGACCAACATTGCTTGCAAGTGGTAGTGCTCTGTAGTGCACATGTGCAAGCCTTCTATGCCAAAGTTCATTTGGCTCTACTGTGTCATGGACCAAAGCTTGTTCTGGATGGCCCTTCAATTTGTATAATCCTCCTTCTTGTTCTCCAATTACTATTGCATCGTCAATAGTCTTTCCTCTTGGCCACATGAAGACTTGGCCATCTACAAATGCAACCCTCATTCCTTTTGCATCTAGTGCTAATATGGAGAGAAGATTCTTCTTTAGTCCTGGTACAAACAAGACATCCTTCATTTTTATAGACTTTCCAGAGTCTAGCTTGTAGGAGGATTCACCACTACCTTTTATGGGATATTGGTAGTCATCCCCAAGTTTCACCTTATGGGGTGAATTATGTTTGGATAGTTTCTCAAAAGAATCCTTGAATCCTGTCATGTGTTTGGAAGACCCACTATCAATAAGCCAATATTTGCTTCCATGTGTGACAGTTCCCGTGAAAGCGGAGAGCAGAACATATTCTTCATCACTTGAAGAGTCTTCACTTTCTTGTTTTACTTTCTTCTTGGGAGGATCATCATCCTCAGCAGTGTGAGCATGATGTCTTCTTTTGGAGTTCTTCTTCTTCTTGGATCCACTCTTATTCATGGGACAACTTCTAGCAAAGTGTCCTCTTTAATCAAATGTATAACATCTGAGTTTGGATGGATCCCTTCTTACAAAATTATTTTTTGGATGAGAATGCTTACCTTGGTGATGATGATTTTCCCTTCTGCCTTTCTTAGAGTGTACTGTGAGAGCTTGATCTTCACTTCCCATATTTTCTTCTCGAGCTGCTATTTGAGCTTCTTCTTGTGAACATTCTTCCCACAGTCTACTGAACTTGATTAGCTTCTTCCTAGCACCGATTCCTTGGATGAAAGAATCCCATGACCTAGGGAGACCATTCAAGGTTGTCATCACAATTTCTCCATTCTCCACTTCTTCATCTACTGCTTCAAGTTGTTATTTGATCTAGGAGACCCTTGTGAAGTATGACTGGATGGTCTCCTCATTCTGGATCTTTACATTCTCCAACTGGTTCCTTAGAGTCATCTTCTGGTTTATGTTCTTCCCTTCAAACAGTTTGGTTAGGGCATCAAACATAGCTTAGGTGTCTTGAGGGAGGAAACCTGTGGTATGAGGTGATCCTTGATTGAATCAGCAATAATCCTCTTTTCCATAACCAAATTATTCTTATGTAAGGCCTTAGCCTCATCTTCCTCTAGAATTGGAACCTCCTCATTGATGTAGGAGTCCAACTCATTTTCTTCTAGGACCAGGGAGATCCTATACTTCCAAGCTCGGAAGTTATCAGCTCCCTCAAGATTTTCATCAAGCTTGGTATGATGAGACATCTTAACTGAGAACCTCAAATGGAAATACAAAAGATTTAGATCTTACCAGGTCAAGATGTCGGATCTGGATTTGGAGCTAAATTTCTGCAGTGCTGGTTCAGGAGCAGATTAGGGTTTGACTTTCCTGGAGTTATGTCCAACCAAATGCTTTGATATTGATCTCTAAACTTCAATTTTGGGGAGGAGATCAATCTAGGCCTGGGCTCACTAAAAAATTCCACTTCTGTGGAAAGCCCTAATTTCTGGCAGTAGTGTCGGGTCCAAAACTGAAAAAGCTCAGAATCAGATTCTGTTTCGACAAAAAGATGCGCCCTAGGGAGGAGAGTTAGCCCAACCTTCTTTTACTGAAAATCTATGGAGAGAGATCGAAAAAGTAGGAAGCCCTAGTTCCCACAGTTGCATAGCGTNAGATGCGCCCTAGGGAGGAGAGTTAGCCCAACCTTCTTTTACTGAAAATCTATGGAGAGAGATCGAAAAAGTAGGAAGCCCTAGTTCCCACAGTTGCATAGTGTCTTCTTCTCAGGTTAGCTCTGATACCATGTTAGATTTTTAACATTAAGCTAGCATTATATTAGGATATTTTAACTAAGAGAATAACAAGCACATCAATCAAACACAAGAGATAATGAACACAGTGTTTTTCCTCAGGGAAACCATAAATGGAGAAAAACCCACAATTTCCTCAGAGATAGAATCAGCACCAAAAGTAAAACCCAAAACGGTAAGATGATCTCCCGACAACAATAGCCTCTTTCTTTCTTGCCCCAACAACTTCTCCCTCAGTTATGCGCTACAATTGAGTGTGAGTGAGAGGCTCACTCTCTATTTATACTAATTCTTGACTTGATAATAACTCACTAAGGTCGACTTCACTAGGTGATTCTCACAACCCTAGGGCCCCGGAACCGCGGGGACTTTAACCCTGAACAATAGGAGGGTTACCCACATTGACTTGACATGACTTGTTTATATTATAGAAACTCCTGATCAAAACATCGGGGCATGACATGACTCAATTACATTACAAACACTTCCTGGAATAAACACCAGGGTACAATACATAAGAAATACAAGTGAATACATTCTGAAGTTACAATTACATCAACATAAATGTGATGCAACTTATGGAAATATGTATATGGCCATTTCTCCTAGCATGCTCTACCTCAAAAGATCTGTTAGAAACCCAAAGGATCTCTGGAAAATATTGGACAGAACCTTTGGAATGNTATGGAAATATGTATATGGCCATTTCTCCTAGCATGCTCTACCTCAAAAGATCTGTTAGAAACCCAAAGGATCTCTGGAAAATATTGGACAGAACCTTTTGAATGATTAATGAGGATCATAATAGCACTTTGGAGAGCACTTCCAACACCATAAGTATCTCTGATCCAAAAATCTCGTCCTCCACTCTCTCTGATGAAGTTGTTCAAGATGAAGAAGAAGAAGAAGCTTCTACACAGTCAATTCGAATTGAAGACAGTCTCCATGCAGTGACTCCTTCTCCTGATGCTCTGGAAGTTTATGGGATCTCTGATATCTCATCTCCTCATATGGCTGAAATAGAAGAAGACATTCGAATCTCTGATATTGAAGAAAAATACTGTTGCACTTCCATGCAAACATTCATGGGTGACTTTCCTTTGAATTATGTGCAAAATTTACCAGTAATTGCTTCCGAAAGTGAAGAGAAATTTGATTTTTCTCCCTCTAATGTTGCTTATGGTGTGAAAATATGTAATACCTTGGATATTTTGGAAGAAATGTCAGATTACCAGAGTGAACCATTCACTCCCCATGATCTAGATCTTCCAGCAAATTCCTACAGGGTGGCANGAAAATATGTAATACCTTGGATATTTTGGAAGAAATGTCAGATTACCAGAGTGAACCATTCACTCCCCATGATCTAGATCTTCCAGCAAATTCCTACAGGGTTGCATGCACCAAAATTCAGAATTTTGAAGAAGAAGAAAGTTGTGCATTCACCGTCTCTGTTAACCATTTATTTGAATATGATATTAACATTATTGGATCTTATATGATATTATTTAGATCTGATCTGATATTTCTTGTTTTAATATATCAAATTCATAATCTTTCAGTACTGCTTGTAGCTGTTCTCATCAATGGTGTGAAGAAACAAGCACCGCAAGTCTCCTACAAAACTGCTGCTGGGGATTTGATTTGATTTCATAGTTTTGGATCTATTGTGAACCTATTTATATCTGATTTACATTCTGATATGATATTATTTGGTTCATATTTTAAAATCCAAGAGCTTTCAGTCATGCTTGTAGCTGCTCTCACCAATTCCGGTGTGAAAAAACAAGTAGCTCAATTCTTCCTCAAAATTGCTGCTGGGGATTTGGTGTTAGTTTCCTATTATGAGGTTGCTGATATTTTATTATGTGATTCATTATNTCCGGTGTGAAAAAACAAGTAGCTCAATTCTTCCTCAAAATTGCTGCTGGGGATTTGGTGTTAGTTTCCTATTATGAGGTTGCTGATATTTTATTATGTGATTCATTAGCTATTTCAGAATCTATATTATACTATGGAGCTCAAGCATTCGCTCTCAATAGTCCTAGTGCTTCTCTGCCATTGATCACATCCTCATCTCCTCATAGAACTGGTAAAGAGAAAGATTTTCTGCATCCGCCTAGACACTTGCTCCTATCACTTGGGGCTGTTCTTACCACTCATGGTTTTCTGTTCATGGCTACAACATATCAATTTCTTGAGTGTTCCTCACCTGTTCTAAATCCTCAAGAACCTTTTCTCACTTATCAGTTGACTTCAGTTGCTCTGCATGGGTCCAGCCTTCATTCGACAGCTGTCTATATTTCTGATTTAGTTGAGAATATCATTCTTCTTCCAAAGAAGAAGATTCCTCCAGACATAATTATGGAGAGGTTCACATGCCAGGCCCCATGATACCTGTGCACAAAAGATATTTCTGATTTAGTTGAGAATATCATTCTTCTTCCAAAGAAGAAGATTCCTCCAGACATAATTATGGAGAGGTTCACATGCCAGGCCCCAGGATACCTGTGCACAAAAGAACCAGATTGATCTTGATTCTACCTGCTTAATTAGAGGGGGGGCTTTTTTTCCATGTGGTTTTCTCCCCAACACCTTGTTTTTGAGTAGTTACTTTACTTTACTTGATGTAATGGGTGACCTATGGTCTTAGATACCAGGGCCCACAGATTGTCCAAGTTAGCATTCAAAGGGAGGGGGGGGGGGTGTTAGGATTATTAATCCTCCCTTGTCCAAATTTGGTCATATGTCTAAATTAGGAGTCATGTTTAAATCGGGAGTCCATCCAGTCTAGTTTTAGTCACTAGCACCATTAGGTCCACTTGGCCTAATTGGAGCACATGTTTCAATTACTAAAGTGTGGGGAACACTAATTGAGGTCTATTGCCACTGATTGCATCTGCATCCATCAGTTTAGGAGCCTCCTAGACCAATCCCTACAATTTAGGAGCCACTGGCAGTGCCGATACCAGCCAAGGTCAGTTGAGTTGAGTTGGTGACTATTCAAGCTAAGTTAGGAGTCAGTTACATTCAATTTTAGTCCTTTACATTTAGTTAGTGCTAGGTTTGCATGGCTGCATGCAGGAGGGGTGAATTTCTCACCTACCACAGTTAGTTAGCCTCAGTCAACACTGAATGTAACACTTGAGTTGTGTTTTAAAACTTCGGTTTATGGTTTAGACAAGGTCAGTTAACTATTGAGTCCTCCGACAGTGATTTAGACAAGGTCTTAGTTACCTACAGTCAAGTAGAGTCTAATCAATTCGAATTTCCTCATGTGGATTCAAATTGCATGTGGCTATTTAAGCCATTGTAATTCATTGTAATTAATATGTAATTACTCTTTGATTAATGAAAAGCATTCACAACTGCAAACCATTTTTGCACTGTTTCATTCTTCAATAACTGAGTAAATTGTGTGATCTATCATGTGAGTTGTGTGTTTGTCCACAGATCTATGTGCTCAATTTAATATTGAAANATTTTTGCACTGTTTCATTCTTCAATAACTGAGTAAATTGTGTGATCTATCATGTGAGTTGTGTGTTTGTCCACAGATCTATGTGCTCAATTTAATATTGAACTCTAATGTTAAGGCCACCAAAGATCACCGATCATTGTTGTTGTAGGTAATCAACAACGTTCCTGATGTTCCAATGCAGTGTAACCTCTATCCTAGATCCATGCATTAATTAACATTGGTGTACCTCCTTTCATTAAAACACACCAATGTCGTCTCGTTTCCCCTTCCTAGGGAGGGAAAATCGAGGATTACATCAACCACTTCTCACCAATCAAAATTTAAACAAATGGTTTTTTCATAATTCTGACTAATACAACACATTAGAAATTATAAGGAGAAAAAAAAGTTACCATGTATGGAGATATTAATACCACCTTAGCGAAATATTAATGTCCCTCATTGGGGCAAAAAAATATTGAAGTAAAAAGATAAGGGGTAAAAATATCGAAGTAAAAAGATAAGGGGTGTAGGGTTCAAAGCTTTGAAAGGGTAAGGGCCATGTAAACTGGTTAAAAATGAAAGTGAGTCAAATAATGGACTCATTAAAGGGGGAATTAGAGATTTAAAGGGGGTGGGTAGAATTAATGAGGAATTAATAGCTAAATTACTGAAGTAAAATAAATTAAAATAAAAGAGAGTAAGATTAGGATATGAAAAATAATATAATAAGTAAAAGAAGTAATAGTGAGAATACATAAGGATTGGAGTAGGGAAATTTTTTTAGGGTAAAAATATAAAAGGGGGCGGGGGACAAATATAAAAGAGGGTTAGGAGCATAAAAGTAGGGTGAATAATTTTTTAAATAGGGGGGTGGTTGAAAAATATAAATAAAGTTTTGAACAGTTCTTCCTTGAAACCTAAATGTTGGTTTCACTTCATTGATGACACCTTCATCATTTGGCCTCATGGTTGCTCCTCCCTCAATGATTTCCATTTTCATCTTAATAGTATTTCCTCGCACATTCAATTCACCATGTAAATCCAACAAAACAACTCTCTCCCTTTTCTTGATGCTCTAGTCACCCACCTCTCAGATGATTGTTTGTCCCATCAAGTCTATCATAAAAAGACCCACACTGATAGATACTTATACTCTTGCTCCAACCACCACCCAACTCAAAAATCAATTGTCCTAAAAACACTTATCACTGGAGCTCTATGCATTTTTGACCTCCATCATTTAATTGAAGAAAAGTCCCACCTAACCCAATCTTTTCTCAACAATGGTAACTCCCTTAATCAGATTAATAAATCCTTTCATTCCATTCTTCATTCCAAACTTAAGCCTCCCCAACCTAATTCCATGCCTCCATAGAAAATTTCTCTACCCTACATCCATGGTGTCATTGACTGTATTTCTAAACTCCTTAGTAAAATGAACATTGAAACCATCTTTAAGCATCATAAAACTCTCAAACATCTTTTTCGAAGTGTTAAAGGTAAATTTGACCCCCTTCTATCTGAAGGTGTTTATCAAATTATGTGCTCTTGTTGTAAACCTTATATTGGCCAGATAAGCAGATCCATCCAAACCGCATTAAAGAGCTCATTGTCGACACTAAACACAATAAACTTGCCAATAATGCTATTGTAGAACACGTTTAATTCTAAACATCTAATAAGCTTTGACCAAATAAAAATTCTAGCTCTCCCTTCTCACTACACTTCTCACCTCATAAGGAAATCCCTTGAGATAGAGAAGAACCCTAACATTTTTAATCAAGAATATGGATACCAATTAAGTCAATCCTAGAAGCCATTAATTCATCACATATCCTTCGACACATGAAACCAACCCACCTTCCGCCCATTCCGTACAGTTCCTTTTTTTCCTTCACACTTTTTCTCTATTTTGTAATCCTTTAACTCTTTCCTTTTTCTTTTAATACCTCTTAAAATATAACAAAACTTTATTTATATTTTTCAAAACGCCCTTCTTAGAAAAATTATTCCCCCTACTTTTACCCTCCTAACACCTTTTATATTTTTACAAAAAAGAAATTTCCCTATTCCCATCCTTATTTGTTCTCAGTGTTACTTCTTTTACTTATTGTATTTTTTTCCTACCCTAATCTCACTCNACCTTTTATATTTTTACAAAAAAGAAATTTCCCTATTCCCATCCTTATTTGTTCTCAGTGTTACTTCTTTTACTTATTGTATTTTTTTCCTACCCTAATCTTACTCTCTTTTATTTGAATTTATTTTACTTCGCTAATTTAGTTAGCTATTCCTCATTCTTTTTTAACTATTTATATTATTCTTAACCTCAATTCTAGCACCTTCTTCATTTTTTTCTTTTTTTTCAATTTTACCATTTCCTCTTGAATTACATTTATTTATTTATTATCAATTTATCATTATTTTCTTGATGATCCATTTCAAATTAGTAATTAATAATTTTTTAATTCTTAACATCTAACAATCATTTTACCTATTTATTCAATCTTAATCATTTTAACCATGAGCAACTTTAATGTAATTCCCTAAAGATGGGTAGAGTGTCCACCTGAAAATTTTGTTTCAAATCCTGAAGGTTTTGACAATGAACAAATTATTAAAAACTATTTAAACAAATTTGAAAGATGAAATTATAATATATTAGTGTCCATAATAATTGTTTGAAATTTTGGCCCACGAGCAAGATTTAAAAGTTTTTTTTGATTGGCTAAGATTCATCTTCTTTACAAGTGAGGAAACAAATTAATGACCCAAAACCCATACTCATAGGTATTTAAGACAAGTGGAAGTCTTTCCCCTTATTTGAGGTAAGAATGAAGAGCCAAATCCCATTTAGGATAACAACTAGTGATGACAACCCTAGTGTGTATTTGAACTAACACTAAATTATGATGTTTTTCTTAAAAAACAAATATTGTGTTCAATATATTTGTACAAAATAATATTTCTTAAAACAAATTTCATTTTATACTAATTAGAATAAATTCTTGGAAAAATTAATTTATAATTAATATTAATGATCAATTTATGATTAATAATAATGATCTTTCCCTTTAATCCATGTGATTTTGTGATAAAATATTCCTTTATAGTATTTTAGCTAACCGAAATGGGGTAGATGAATTTAGTATTAAGTAACTTTTCCAACACCTCTTTTATAATTTCCTTGAGAGTTGGATTCATGTGTCAGCATTGTTATATAGGAAAGGTATTTTCCTGAATATAAATATGATGGATGCAAGTGTCAGTATGAATAACCTTCTTATCAATGTACGCCCACTTGAATGAAGCAGAGTGTTCCTGTATCAGCTTAACCAATTGTTTCTATTGAAATCTGTCAAGTCTAGAATTGATATTAAGAAATTTTCCTATACTGCTTTCAAAGGAGGTGCTTAAGGAATTTGAAATTAAGTTTATGGATGACGTGGGGATATATAGTGATGATGGTATATCCAAATAACAATTTTCTTGAAAAATTGTACACAAAATATGATAAAAAAAGAGAGAAGAAAAAATTGAATATCGAGAAAGATCTGAGTTAATAAGAAAATTATGGATTTGGTCCTCTTCGGTGTTATATTTGAAGTTCATGGATTGATCTATGGTCTAAACACATTGTATAACTTCGACACTATTTTCATTTTCTAACCACTGAGTATCTTTGAGCTGANGTCCTCTTCGGTGTTATATTTGAAGTTCATGGATTGATCTATGGTCTAAACACATTGTATAACTTCGACACTATTTTCATTTTCTAACCACTGAGTATCTTTGAGATGATTTAAAGACTTTGTAGGTGGATAAAGGGTTTCCTTTTTTATTAAATATACACGTGAAATGATCATATCCTTAGACCTGCAACCAATACATGCATCTATAATAGCTAACCAAGGTCTCCTCAAGATTAAAGTGTGTCCTCCTAAATGATATTTGGGTTTTATGAAAACAAAATCAATATGATTCTCTTGGGAATCTAAGGAAACAACAATGTCATATGATACACCCTTAGTATTTATTTTTAGATTTGTTAGCTAGTTCCAAGACTATGGGTGTAAGATGAAGATTGTACAATTGTAATTATTCCATGGTGCTTTTAGTCATGATATTGATTGCAAATACTAGGTTAATTAAGGTGTTTTGGATGAGGGTATTGTTGATGTGGTATGAGACAATAAGAGTTACAACATTTACATATTTACTCATGGAAAGTTTTCCTAACATCAAGTATGCTAATCTTCCAACGAATTGGACAGTTGGTGGATCCGCTTTCTTTCTCCCTATATTTTTGAGGAATAATTCCATCTATATTAGAATAAATGGGGATATATTTTATGGCTAGGATTAAGGTAGTTTTGGCACAAACATTCCTCAACTCAGTGATTAAATCAAATTTGGAGCAAACTTATGGGTTATCCAAACTAAACCTCTATGGATAGGGAGTAGTTATTGATGCTTGGGGTTGCTTTGTCTTTGGAGGGGATGTTTCTATTGTTTAGGTGTCATCATGGTCTGAATCATCCATAGTTTCCTCCTTGTTTTCGTATTCAATGATAACGAGAGGTTTTTTCTCAATCACATTCGCGGATCAGAAATGGATATCTTGTAATTCGACCATAGTGATTAAGTATGTAGGGAAGGGTTGTAGATTAGTGTTCAAAATAGGTTGAAATACTTTATTATTTAGGATGGTAACTGGCTGGTTAGGTATTTGAATAGGTATTGGAGGTGGTTGTCTATATGGTAGCTTTAGTTATTGTGGAGGTGCAACTTGTTGCTGCTGAGCTTGGGCGAGATATGGTGGTGGTAGTTGATTGTATTGTGGTTGTGGATGTTGAAATTTCCAAGTTATTGTGGTTGTGATGGGTATGAGTAGGTTGGTACATTCCCATAAGGATATCCTCTCCATTCTTTTTTATAATTTTGGTTTTTCATTTGTTGTGGCGACTATGACTACTAAGGAATGGGGGGGTTCCAAGATGGGGATGTATATTGTTGGCTAGAAAAGTAAGGAGAAAATTATTGCATTGCATCTAAAGTCATACATGTTGGGTGAGGTTTCCAAGCTATCTTAAGTGCAACCATGCAAATTTGTTCGATGGTATGACCATCTCCTTGATAGACTTCCTTAATTCCCAATAGAGAAGGAAATAAATCTATTGGATTCTTTTCTAGAAAAATACCACAAATTTCAATGTTATTAAGTGAACACCCTCTTAATAAATGTTTCGTTTTTCATTTATAACAAAAGATGAATAAAGACACTCTCTTTTCTTCATGTTTCTTTTTAAGCTGTAAATTATCCAACTTTAAGCTAAAAGTACCAAGCATGCCAGTTTTAAAAATCTCCAACAAGTTCCCCAATTTAACCCTAGTGACCCCATTTGTGGTTGATTTGGAAATTTTAGAAAGAGCATCTCTTGTTTCCTTACCAGTTTTTTCTTTCCCACAAGATTGTTTCTTGCATAAAAAACTAATTCCTTAAAATTGTAGTTTAGATACATCACCTGATCCCATCAATTGAGGAGATTATTGGAGTCATACATGATTCCCTTTAGGAAGATGGTTTTAATAATGTCTCGATCCATGTTTTTCTACTTAGATATATGAAGGTTGTATAGAAATATTTGAAGAATGTCTTCTAGAATTTCATCATTTTTCTACATCATCCTAAATATTTCTTCTTTTAAGTTCTTATCTTTGCAAGCACTAGAGGAAGGCGCAACAACTCTTTTGTTGAGAAAATTATTTTCTCAAAGGGCCCATGCATATATGGATGTTAATATAAAAGGGTTAGAATGAATGATTGAATAATTCCTAATCGTATAAGGAACACATCATCGATAAAGCCCAATACATGACTCTTTGAGTAAGGAGTCTTCGTTCCTTCCTAAAATGGCCTCTTTGAGTAAGGAGTGATCGCTGCTTCCTAAAATTCTCCTTTGAGAGTAAGTTTTGGAAATATTTATAATGATAATATATTAGAATTATGTATACTATATTAATTTGTTTATGTTTATGAATTATAAATTATATTCGATGGTATAAGGAAAGGACAGTCGCTCTTTTTTCATCTAGCCACAATATTCATTAAAGGTTTAGATGCTCTTGAAATGATTCCCTCCTTCACCTAAATCATATATGATCTGATGAATTCCTGGAACTCCAAAATGGACCTATTCGGTGAAAGGGAAACTACTCTTTCTTATTACCATCTAATTTATCCAACATCAAAATGGAAACCCTTAAGAAAGGACCGATCACTCTTTTTGAGATAATAATATTTTTGAAAAGGGTCCATACATGTAAAGGATCAACCATTCTTTCTTCGTCCAGTCCCCATGCTCCTCATAGGGGTGGATTATATTTAAGTGATTTCCACCTTCACCTAAATCATATATGATATTTTGAATTACCAAAAGTCCACAATCAATCTACTTGGGGAAAGAGTGAAAATATTTTCTCCCCAACATCTCCTTTCACCACCCCAAAATAAAACAACTTAAGGAAGGAGTGGTCGCTCTTTCTCTACGAAAAATTCCACTTTCCAAAAACCTATTTGAACCAAATTCCTATTAAATTTGTGGTTAAAGTGCCAGTATATACTTTCTCCACCCCTAAAAAGAAACCCCTTAAAGAAGGACAAAATTCTCTTTCTCCTCAACATCTACTTTCACCACCCCAAAATAGAACAACTGGAGGAAAGAGCAACCACTCTTTCTTTGAGAAAATTTCCACTTTCTTGCAAACTATTGGAAGAAAAGTTCCTATGAAATTTGTGGTTGAAGCGTAGAAATATACTTTCCCCGACCCTAAAAGAGAATCCCTGGAGGAACGAGTCACCACTCTTTCTTTTAGAAAAAATATGTTTGTCAACAAACTATTTAAATAAGAGTTCACAAAATTGGGAAAAATTGAGATGACGTCAAATAATATCACTATGTTCCTATCAGGGACTTGTAATTTGTAGAGTGGTATACATGGATTCCAACTCATAAATGGGACTTAATCAACAAATTCTAGAATTAAATCATGTTGATTTCTCAAAGAAAACCTCCATTTTTAATGGTATCATTACAAAAGTAGGAAATGAGGAGTAATGATGCCATTCCATAGTTATGTTCATATTGCGGTGCATTTTTAAAATAGGTACGGATCAGTGATGAGGTTACAATGAAAGAAGTGAATAAAAACGAGTTTTTTCGAGTTAGTAGTCATGATTGTTTTCTACCAATATCCTAAATTAATGATGGATCTTTTCAAACCATGCAATAGTATTTTTCTTCCGTCATATGACAATTGATTGATTAGAGTGGTCAAGGGTTGGTCACTCATGCGAAGCCGTAGTTACCCCAAATCAGGTGGCTTTATAATCTTGAAAAATCTGTCATTCCAGTTTTAGAGCATGTTCACAACCAAGGTATCCCATCCATTTGACTTTATGCTCATCATTTTCCCCACTAGAAAATCTAATTTCCTCACCTCACCATACTTCCACACATACGAGTTGCCATAATGAAAATCATACCCTAGCTACCAGATCCCTGAATCATCATTTAACATCTAATATTTACATGCAAATGGCTTGGCTTCACTATCATTTTACATTTATACATACCATTTCTCTCCATCTGGAATTCATTGCTTTGTGCATTGTCATGATCCCCATCTCATTGAAGTCTCAACCCTTCGTAGTCATGTAGAAAACCTCACGAACCTTTGGGTTGTTTCCTTTGTTGTTGTATGAGATAATTTCCCTTGCAAGACTACTTCTGGTTGTTAATATACATAATATTTTATTTACCTCTCCAAAGCACTACTTGCATTGAATGAACATTGCAAAGCATCATTCATGTTTAGAGATTGAAAACCCATGATGAATGAACATTAGAATGAATCAAGATGTTCGATAGATGGTAGCCTCTATTTTTCCCACCACATCTCGCTCTCTCATGCCCCATTCTTCTAGTGATGCTTGTTATGGATACTTGAGAGAGCAATCATTTGCAATATTGATTGAGCCTACTAGAATTATTCGCATTTGAGCACTCACCTTGTATTAATTACTCGTTTTCACTGCTACTTGGAGGTCTGCGTCCTTAGATATTCTAGGAGTCTCCAGTTGGACTAGAATACAACAACTTTTCTACTATAAAGGATTCCGCAAGGACATATATTATGAAGGAAATGCCTCATTTCCTGAGTCTATGTTATAATACAACATTATAAGAAATGAGGTGGTTCTATTTGTGAATTTTTTNATAAAGGATTCCGCAAGGACATATATTATGAAGGAAATGCCTCATTTCCTGAGTCTATGTTATAATACAACATTATAAGAAATGAGGTGGTTCTATTTGTGAATGTTTTTTCATAGCTCAGTGTAGAGTATTCTTCTCACACAATCATTGGAGATTGGTGTCTCCTATAATTCATTGTAACCTATAGCTTTATCGAATTATTTATGAAATTGCGTTCCCATGTAAAAATTCTATGTACCATGCTTCCATGTTTATGTAGTTTTATCAATTCATTAAATTGAGATTCCATATAAAAATTGTACATACTATGCTTTGATGTTGATCAGGAAGATCACGAGGAAGGATGAAAAGATCGATGACTGAAGCGCACAAATCATCATCAATATGTGAGGAAGTTAGTGGATTGATCAACCATATCACATGGTTTTTCCAAAAGATCGACAATGGAAAGGAAAAGTGCCTTATGGATATGCATGAGTGATCGAGCAGATCACATAGATAGTTGGCCAGATTGATGGTGGACATGCATAACACCTTGTCGATATACGAGGAGGTTAACGGAATACCAAGGAGTCATTTTCCAGAAACCACCAAGGGAGAGTGTAAGCCTTCTATTGGTAATTTCCCCCTCATGGCTTCTAGCACAACCACCTCAGCTCTTAGTATTTATTGCCCAGGTAAACTAGAGCGGTTTCTACCTAATAGTTTAAAGTGCCAAGGAGGCCCCTACATGGAAAAATAAAAAGGTATCCATATCACATGTGCAAAAACCATAGACCAACATGTGTCACCTTGTTCCATACACCTCATTTCATGTCACCCAGTCTCATCAAATCATGCCATTCTGGTTGTCAAAGTTCAAATCTCATTTTTTCCACTAAGAGGGGTCCTTTAGGATTGGAATTTGATATCTTTGTTAGGATAAATAATCCTCCCTTTGGATAAATCAGCCTAATTTACCACTTATCCTATGTATTTGACTCAAACATGTGCTTGCATCATTAACATGTCATTAGCCTCAGTGATTTGGACCTCCTCCTTCAATCAAGGGTCCTAATTGAGCCTCCTCCTTCAATCAGGGAGAAAATTTGGGTTGAACTACATGAGTTATGAGCCCCTTAGAGTCAAATGGAATCTACTTTGCCTACGTTTCAGTCAACTGAAGTGCAAATGGCACCTTTCTCTTGATTTGGCTTAATTTGGTGCTAAATTCAATTAAATTGGAGTGTTAAAGGAGTCGTCACCTAATTTGGTGATTCAATTCAGTGTATCTCATCCAACTAAAGTCTGATTGGCGCCTCTACATACTTGTTGGCATGTAGTTGAGTTCTGAGTTAGTTAGAGTCAATTATGTTGCAGTTTAGTGGTTAACTGATGTATAGAGTGGTGATTAACTGACAAGTAAGCCACTCTCATGCATTCAATTTGAATTACCTATCTAGGATTCGAATTGCTTGCATATTAAGGACATTATAGTATAATGTAAATTATCTTCTGATTAATGACTATGAAATATACTGCTGCAAGTATTTTGCACAGTTTTCTAGAATTTCATTGAGTAAATTGATCTTTATCAATCTATAGTAGCTTTTGTCTTGATTCTAAGATTGTTGTGCCTCAATTTTATATGGTATCAGAGCCATGGTAGGATAAGGAAACTCTTCTATAGGTATTTTGATGGACCTTTGATGAAGATCAAGCAAAATTTCTTAAAAATATTCCAACTCTGGACTAGAAGTGGAGAGTTTTCCACATAAATCCTGGAATTTTAGCCTTGCTCCCTCTGGAATTTGTTCATCAAAGTATATCCAAGTGTGAAGAAACTCCAAAAGTGCAGGTTGTTCGGCCTTATTTTTTTGTTTTGTGTGACTGTAGGTATCTCAAATCTCCGTTTGCATTTTATACAGTTGGAAAATGGACTCTTCCTCTTGCAATATTCTCACTCCTTTCAACTATCATTAGTGGAAAGAGGACACATAAGTAATATTGCACTCCAAGGGAATCTTCAGAGTCACCATGGGTATAGTGATAGAGCCAAAATGTAGTAGTAGAGAAGGAAAACTATTGGAACAAACTTGATGAAGTGTATGGTTTCCTATGCCTCTCAATTTCCAGGAATCTTCTTTTCCATCTCTCTGGATTGAAGGCTCCTAAAGAAGTGTGGGAACAACTTGCTAAACTCTTTGGAATGCNGTTTCCTATGCCTCTCAATTTCCAGGAATCTTCTTTTCCATCTCTCTGGATTGAAGGCTCCTAAAGAAGTGTGGGAACAACTTGCTAAACTCTTTGGAATGTAAGATGATATGAGATCTTATCAATTGGAGAATGAAATGATCTCTCTTAATCTGGGCAATTTTGAGACCATACATGAATTATTCACTAAGTTCAAACACCTTTTGCTTCAATTGAAGCAATGCGGAGTAGAGAGGAAAGATGACCAACTAATTATTTCTATCCTTTCGAAACTTGGAGTAGACAATTTTGTCTTTCTCTCTACCTTCCATACCAGAAATCTTACAATTCCAAATTGGAAGATGCCTACCTTGAATGCATTCATTGATTCCCTGACCAATGAGCATGATAAACTTGTTTAGATGGGATCCATGAGATCCTCCAAAAATCAAGCTTTGTTTCTTGGAGGACCCAAGGCTTCGAATGTAAAGGGAAAGAAAAAGAAAGAGAAGATCAAGTTTGATCCTCCTAAGTAGGAGCAGTTCGATGACCCCCCAGGTTCGAGGAAAGACAAGCAAAATAGAAAAGAGAAAACAAAATGCTTATAATGTATGAAAGGATTACATCCATAAAGCTCATGGATGAAGAGAATAATTAATCAGATGGCCTTTCTCCTAGATAAAAACAACAGCACTCTTGTAGCTAGCGCAAGGAATACTAACTATGGATAAAATACTGAAGATCATGATGAGGGATGCCATGCGATGAAGGTTAGTTGTTCAATAATGCATGCTTTCGTTATTGATTCAGGAGCTTCCATTCATATGGTTGCATCCAGAGAATCATTATATTCATTACAATCACTTGATGGTCTGAGCATTCACATGGGTGATGACGCTCAAATTCAAGTTGAAGGAAAGGGTTCTATCAAGTTAAATCATGGTGATTTCAATGATGTGCTCTATGTGTCCTCCTTAGCTGCAAATTTGTTATATGTATATTAGATTACACACAATGGGCCACCAAAGCGAGTGGTTATTGGTCTAGACCCAGTAGAGATATCAAATATCTCAACTGGGAAGATTATAGCGAATGGTGTTGCAAACCATGCCTCCAAGGAATATGAATTATCACACTTACTTCCATACTCATATACAGTACAGTCTCAGTGTTGATATTCTTCAAATAACTGAGAGGGGGGTGAATCAGTTATTTCTAAAGCTTAAACAATATTCAACATTTAAAACATTAATACTAATTATATATATACAGTTATGATAATGAAGCAAGTATAACAGAAGGAATGATGATCATCAATCACACACACACGATAGAGACAGAAAAATATTCATATTTATTTGAGCACCTACTCAAATGAGGTTGTAACCTCTGTTTACAAATTCCTTCTTGTGGAGAGCACCAACCCTCATGTTTTTCTAGAACCCACTAAAATAACATTATCCAGCCACAAATGGGTGCAAGCACCAACTTCCACTTGTACAAGATCCAACTTGTACAGAGAAGACAACATGTTTTTCCTAGCACCACCCTACCACCCTTGTTCCTTAGATTTAAACATGTTCATTACAATATGTAGAAAAACAAATATAACAATGCATACCAACTCTGTTCTGATCTACTTATGGATTTGCTTATGCACCTTGGTTCCCCTCATTGTCTCTATTCTGGATATTCTTGAAAGAACTCAGAGTCCTCTTTCATTCTGCAATCCCCACTTTAACGATGATCCATGCACCAACTCTCTGCCTGCAGAGAGCGCATGCACCTGCAGCTCTTCACATGCATCCTCTTATACTTATCAATATTTAAACCCTTCACCTATTCGTACGCCTAAATGTTCATCTTCATAACTGATAAAAACCGTTTGATGCCTTATGATAGACAANAGCTCTTCACATGCATCCTCTTATACTTATCAATATTTAAACCCTTCACCTATTCGTACGCCTAAATGTTCATCTTCATAACTGATAAAAACCGTTTGATGCCTTATGACAGACAAGGAGTCCAATCGACATGTAATCATAAGTTTCTGCAACACATCTTCACAATTTTTGCTTCTTCCGACAAATCAGAGTTTTTGCAGTTCTGGTTTCTCATGATTCTTTCTGCATGACTTCTTCCGTGGCATCGAGTCCATGCGACCTCTCTACTGACCATTGATTTTAGATAAAACACCTAGTTTTACACATCCTTTTTTGCATGACTTCTTCTGCATCATCGATTTCATGCGGCCTCTCTACTAAAGATTGATATGAAATCAAAAACTTGGTTCTGCACATCCTTTTCTGCATGACTTCTTCTGGGCGGTTAATTTCTTGTGCACCATTTCCCGATCGTCGATATTAGATCAGATGCGGAGTGCAAATCCTGGGTTTTCAAANGGTTCTGCACATCCTTTTCTGCATGACTTCTTCTGGGCGGTTAATTTCTTGTGCACCATTTCCCGATCGTCGATATTAGATCAGATGCGGAGTGCAAATCCCGGGTTTTCAAAATTTTTTTAGACAACTTCCACAATTTCCTCTTTCCACCTTCCGCCATCTGCATTCTGCAGGGTAGACTCCGGGTTACGAAAAACCATATTTCGCAAGACTCCTTCTGCCTTTCGATTTTCGACTTCCGCATTCCATTGGCGGACACTGTGTTGCGGNCATCTGCATTCTGCAGGGTAGACTCCGGGTTACGAAAAACCATATTTCGCAAGACTCCTTCTGCCTTTCGATTTTCGACTTCCGCATTCCATTGGCGGACACTGTGTTGCAGAAACCTGTATTATGTTTGACTTTGAACTCTCATATTCTACATTCCACCTTTTGCTTTCTATTGGCAGACTCCGGGTTGTGGAAACCCATATTATTTTAGACTTTGATTTCTCATCTTCAGCATTCTGCCTTTCGCTTTCCATTTTCGCAATTTTCTGGCCCATTGATTTTTTTGTGATTTCACTCGTGACCGTCGGATATATTCATCAGATTTTCTTTGCGGATTTACTCCTGACCATTGATTTCTTTGCGGGTTCATACCTGACTGTCAGATCTATTCATCAAATTCAAACTTTTTGGATTTACTCCTTACAGTTTATTTCTTTTGCGGATTCACACGTGACCGTCGGATCTCTCCACAAGCCATGGATTCTTCCAAGTCCTCTGCTTATTTGGATCATATTCTTGGAACTATGTGTTTCCATCAATGATAACTAACCATATCACATTCTGATCGGTTTCCATATGATCGCAGAACCAACCATAATTCCAACACTCAATTGCCATTTGAAAGGGGAGGTAAAACCATTCTATCTACTGCTTTTGCATATGATAATGTTTCCATTGGTGTTTTAGATTTTGAATCTGAATCATAGGACTCAATTGAATCAGTTTATGAAATTGAAGATGAAGTTCACAGTGATCCAGATCCAAATCCAGTCCCTACTCCCAATCCTAGGCCCAAACAGGCACAAAAGGTTATTGGGGTAGCTGGGAAGATAACTGGAGATCTATCTGACGTGAAGAGGACAAGAAATCAATTTCAGAAGGAGAACCTTGCATTATGTCAAGCAAGTTCACTTCCTTAAGAGAGGTGCAACAAAATCCTAGTGAGATACTACATGATGGTAAGGACTGATCAAATACACTTCTCATAGAAGGACATAGTGGATCATGCCACTCTTACTCCAAGAAGAGACAAGGGATACATTCCTTCTTCTATCTATCATCAAATTGGAAGAAGATGGAAAATTTCACATGCACAGCCCCGGGATACCAGTGCACACAAGAACAAGTTATTTAAGAAGAAATTTTCTCTCGATATGAAAGCTTGATCTTGATCCTATTTGCTTATTTTGAGGGGGGGTCATTTTTCCCATGAGTTTTTCCCCATTTTCTTGGTTTTATTAAGTAGTTATTATTTTTTCATTTAGGTTGTATGAGTGACCATCGACCTTAGTTTCCAGGGCTGAGGTTATCCAAAGTCAGGATTTAAGGGGGGGCGTTAGGATAAATAATCCTCCCTTTGGATAAATCAACCTAATTTACCACTTATCCTATGTATTTGACTTAAACATGTGATTACATAATCAACATGTCATCACGCATAGTGATCTGAACCTCCTCCTTCAATAGGTGAGCCTAACTGAGCCTCCTCCTTCAAGCAGGGAGAAAATATGGGTTGATCTGTATGAGTTATGTTCGCCTCTGAGTCAACTGGAAGCTATTTCACCTACTTTTCATTCAACTGAAGTGGAAATGGCGCCTTTCTCTTGATTTTTCCTAATTTGGTGCTAAATTTAGTTAAAATGGAGCGTTAAAGGCGCCCTCTCCTAATTTGGAGATTCATTTCAGTGTACCTCAGCTAACTGAAGTCTGATTGGCGCCTCTACCTACTTGTTGGAATGCATTTGAATTCTAAGTTAGTTAGAGTCAATTATGTTGCAATTTAGTGGTTAACTAATGTATAGAGCGGTGATTAACTGACAAGTAAGCCACTCTCATGNCTACTTGTTGGAATGCATTTGAATTCTAAGTTAGTTAGAGTCAATTATGTTGCAATTTAGTGGTTAACTAATGTATAGAGCGGTGATTAACTGACAAGTAATCCACTCTCATGCATTCAATTCGAATTACCTCTCTAGGGTTCGAAATGCTTGGCTATTAAGGCCATTATAGCATATTGTAAATTATCTTCTGATTAATGATTATGAAATATACTACTGCAATTTTTTTTCATAGTTTTCTAGCATTTCATTGAGTAAATTGATTTGTATCAATATGTAGTAACTTTTGTCTTGATTCTAAGATTGTTATGCCTCAATTTTATAATGCCAATGAGGCATTTTGCATGTCTTTTATAGCTTAAAATTTTGATTACCAATCTGGAGTGAAGGTTAAAAATTTGATTACTTGAGTGAAGGGAAAGCTAATAATCTAGACGTGTTTTGTACGGTTTGTTGTTATCTAAAATTGTTAATATTATAATATTACTGAATATATAAAATAATTTTATTTTTTCAAAATTAAACTTATTTATTTTTGTTTTTTACTTGAAATCTTTGATTCANTCTAAAATTGTTAATATTATAATATTACTGAATATATAAAATAATTTTATTTTTTCAAAATTAAACTTATTTATTTTTGTTTTTTACTTGAAATCTTTGATTTATTATCTCCTATATTTTAATTTAAATAGAGTTTAATGGGGTTTTACTCTTTTATAGATGAAGATATTTGGATGATAAGTTCATGTTTTTTCATACAAAGAGATTTGGACTTGATAGACATTGTCATTCACCATCATCATTTTAGTGAAAATGTATTGCATAAAAGCTATAATGTCCATACCAATATTGTTGAGTAATTTTATTTTTCACCTATTTTATTCATGATAAGTTATCTTCTTCCACTTGGTATGTATGTGGTCATGGACATGGATTTTTCTTGTTTATCCAACTAAGAATTATTAATAGTTATGAGGGACATGTAGTTGTTACGATTCTCAAACTAATTTCTATAAATTATCTTAATCTACCATGCATGTGTGTGGTAATCTAAGTGTGCATTGTTTTTTAGTTTTAAAGGTTATAATTTTTAAAGAAACGTCACCATAGATGAGATATGATGTCTATTGATTACTCCAAGACACCATGTCTAATCACCAGAGACACAATGTAAAAATTGTTCTATTTTCTCGACCTACTTGCTTTCCAGTTCACGAACGAAGGAGCCCTATCCACATCCTACCAAGCCATGAAAACATTTGAGAGAGAACATGTTTTATCTTAGTTTTGAAGGGGTTTTCAATCCCCACTTCACTTCCTCCTTATTAAATTGTGATTTTTTTTAGAATTCAAAAAAATCCATAGCCCTAATCTGTACTATCTTAGGATATGTTGATGATAGCATTGTGGATGAAGTTATTCTAGGTTTTCTAAGTGGTATGACCACTGTGGTTGGAGTCATGCCTACTATATTTGACCTTTGAAATTACCTATAAGAGGAGATACTGTAATACCCCAAAATTTTGTAAAAATTTAAAATTTTTCATGTAACATAAAATGTCAAGGTTGTCAATGCCAATGAACCATTAACTCTTAGCGGATACTTAAACAGTTAAAAATAATAAAAAGAAAAACATCTCTTTTCTTTGATTCTGTGTAAGTCATTAGTTTATCTTAAAGTACTATGTTAGAAATGTTAAACATAGCAGTTTATGTTTTTCAGAAGGTGAGAAAAGAATATTGCATCTTAAACCGATGCTAAGTGTGTTTTGTCTTCTTTTGTCAACTAGGAAAGATTCTTAGATGAGATCGAGGCTTACTTAGCTTACAGCTAGCGCAGTGGAATGACGGTTCTTTTACAGGTAAGAAGTTTGTTCCAGTAAAAATTCCAAATCAAGAATGATACTCCACTAGCATAGGATAACATGCTAGTAAATAAAATCTTTGTTTGCAGCTTAACCCTATAAGAGGTAACGTCGATTTTGCTATGTTATCAAATTGCATAAAAAAATGGTAAAACAAAACTGTGGAAGGATGGGTTATATGCCTGTTGAGTTTACGACCAAAATGGGATCCAATTAATTCTTCATGTAGTTTTCAACTAAATGCTTAAATGTTTCAAAATGAATAGTTTAAGAACACTTCTACTTCTGTTCATAAGAATTTATGTCTTAACGTTTTTATAAAGGAAAGGTTATGGTATGCACACACATACCTATAATTGCATATCTTTTGTATAGCAATTGAAATATGGTTCTATTCGTATTTAATTGAATTCATTTGTAAACATTAAATACTCTATGTTGTTGAACTATTACTTGGTTTTCTCATTTATAAAACTTTGCTTTCTATGAGCTCTTCTTTTCAATAATTACATTATGCTTGTTAAAAATATTTACATAATAACCCTTGCTCCAGGGTTTATGTTAAGTACTTCTAGGGAGGATTAAATTACCCCTTTCAATGATGTCTTACTATTATAAGTGTAGTCATTTGTTTATATTCTATGAAGAACATTGTTAGAATATGATTATTCCAACTTGTCTAATAGAAATAGCAAGTTAAAATTGTTTGTTTATCCTATGGTTAAAAACTAGGAAATCATAGGTTAAAAAAAACTAGGGAATCGAAATGACGAAGAAAAGAAAAATTATTGTTAATATGCNAAAATTGTTTGTTTATCCTATGGTTAAAAACTAGGAAATCATAGGTTAAAAAAAACTAGGGAATCGAAATGACGAAGAAAAGAAAAATTATTGTTAATATGGATACTAATGATAAGGTCTTGAATTTACCTCGCCAATGATTTGTGCAGATTGGAAATCAATGATTACGACTATAGATCAAACCCTCAATTGTGAAAATAATTAAGGGACACGTGGTTGATGATTAAAGAGTTAGGTTTGTTGACTTTGTTAAAACTTGTCCAAACCCTAACATTGCATTGTATTTGGTTCATTTAGTTGACGAGTGGCCGAGTTGGGAGCTCATGGCCGCCATGGTCCCTGTTGGAACCTCCACAGAGATATGCACTGTACCTTCAAATCCCCGTGAGCTTATGTAGAGTAGATAAATTACTATTGTTTAGAGGCATTGCTGACTGTCAAAGAGGTATTGAACGCTTAGAATGGTTTCACCGCCGTCTTGAATGACTGTGGGGTTTTGCTTATTGTGCAAAGTGGGAAAGAAAATACTGAAGGAAAGAGTTGCATCTGGTCTTACTTGCTTGCTTCCTCCTCGTGGTTTTAACCTTACCATATCGTGGCTTGGGGTTTTGTTGCACTCTATGCAAACACATTCGCAGGGATTTTTCTTCCCCAATGCGCCATCAAGCTAGGCTTGGGTGGATTCAATGACTTCACTGCTACGTAGCTTATAAGGTAAAAATGCCTTAATTTCCCTTCAGCTTAATAATTAGCAGGGTTTTNCGCCATCAAGCTAGGCTTGGGTGGATTCAATGACTTCACTGCTACGTAGCTTATAAGGTAAAAATGCCTTAATTTCCCTTCAGCTTAATAATTAGCAGGGGTTTCATTATTATTTTGAAAATAAGGTAACTAACAGTGCTACTGTGTTCTATGTGCAGGTTTCTATAGACTTGAACTTGAAGCTGGAAGAATATCTACCCTTAGTCTTCAGCACAAGCGCTTCTCCTGGTAAGCCTCAGTGACATCTGGGGGTTTTTCCCGCACATATGTAAAGTGGAAAGAATGGAAGCACCGTCGTATGTGATGGTTGATGGCTTGGTCGTGGTTATTAGTTATGCTAATCATTCTTTTATTTTGTAAGTTTTTAAAGCCCTAGGGGCTGTTGTAAAGAAAGGTTATGGCTTCTACAGCCACGGCTTCATGATTTTGTTTGAGCCTTCTTAGCCTGAAATGATATAGATAGTAATAATTTTTAAAATATTAGTTCTAAGCTGTGACTGTACTATCAAGCCACTAGGTGGTTTCCTGAAGATTTAAAATGGTTTTTACAGAGAAAAGAATGGTCGTAACTTTAGCATTTAAAAAAAAATGCAGGGCTTTCATAGCTGTAATTGACAATTGTTAAATTTTGATTTTGTGACTTCTGTTTAGACTTGAAAAAGTCATTTTTTGTCAGGATTTAAAGCCTAGACATATATTATAAAAGGCCATAGGCCATACTAAACTTGTTCCGTTTCGTTTAAGCTTAGTGTTGATTTCAACAGTATTTCAGTTTGTTTTAAATTTAGGTATAAAAGGTTATGGTAAATATTTAATGTTATTTACTTCTTCGATGGACAGAGTTATTAGCTCAGTAATATATTTTGTTTCTTATTAAAGGATTATATTTGAATAATATTTACTTTCAAAATTATTTTACTAGCAGTAAAATTTATTATTATTGCAATAAATTTTGGAAAAGTTCTGCTAGGTTTTTGTATTGTAAAATTGTGAATTTTTACCCTAGTGTGATAGTACACATCTCTTGTAAACCCTAGTTATAAAGTATGACTGACTAGGTAATTTAGATAACATAAATTACTATGAACTAGGTTAAACCTAATTTAAATATTTTATTGTTCTATACTAATTATGTAAATTTACTTATTGAATTTATATCATGTACTTTACTAGTTTTGATTATGTAAATATTATACATACTAGTACTTATTATTTAAATCTATTCTTTACCTGTAGTCATATTTTTTAGATACTTTCAGTAGACAGTACAAATACAGCTAAAACTCTGCAATTAGATTACATAAAAACCTGTAGAAGTAATTATTTACATCTGCTTTCAAAGTTATTGAAATCTACCTATCTGAATTAAGCATACCTACTATACTAGACTACTGCCTTGTAAGAGGTATGGAAAAATATAGTTTGGGTGATTTTCCTATCTATCAATTAACTCAGTATTACTTCTATTATTTTACCCTAATATAACTAGTTACTAACTTTCATAGTATAAACAATTGTTCTTTCTTTATCCTTAGCAACGATAAAATAACAATATACTAATCATGAGAAACTCTTAAACTTTTATGAAATAGGAAATAAAATAATAACTAAACCTAAACAAGCAGAACCTGTCAAATAGATGAGGTGACAACAGCTTAAGGAGGTTGTTCCTCCCAACCAACTCCTGGAGAAAAGCTAGTCTGCAATTTCTCAGGACCCCCAAGCCTGTTTCTTGGTATTCATGGTAGAGAACTAGGTGACAGATGTAGTCTTGAGATCCTCTGCAACTCCACTTAGTATTCAGCAGTAACTCCGTCCAACTTACAGTAGTANCCAAGCCTGTTTCTTGGTATTCATGGTAGAGAACTAGGTGACAGATGTAGTCTTGAGATCCTCTGCAACTCCACTTAGTATTCAGCAGTAACTCCGTCCAACTTATAGTAGTAAGAACTTCAACTTAGAATAGATGCACAAGTTCAGTCTTCAGGACTTATCCCCTCAAACTTACTTCAGCTAGTCCCCTCCATCAAATTCACATGTGCACCTCATTCACTTAGAATGATCACAAATCTAGAATGAGCAGCCTCAGCTGTCTTCCATGGGAAGTTTTATTAGAATGCCTAGGTCTTTTGGGTCAATTTTTACTTAATGAGCCACCTGATCCTGTTCCACTTTCTTGGGAAATCTTGACCACAAATATAGGGAAGTTGCCACCTGCAATAGCTAGAAGTAGTTTGAGGATGCTGCCACTTGTCAATATGCTCTCAACCCAGTCTCCTATACCAAGTCACCAGTAGACACTCATTTAATAACTTCCCTAAGCTGTTGTCTCATCTTTTATTTATTTATTAATAAAATATTCTGCAATACATTAAATTATCCTTAACCCCACTTGGTCATTAATTACAAACTTTAACATAAAATATAACATAATGTTCCTTAATAACATAAAATTGTTTTGCAAATTGGGGCATGTGACATACATACCCCCTTAATTTATAACATCGTCCTCGATGTTATTTATTCCTCTTCCTCATAATTTCCCTGGAATAGAATTGGATATGCATCCTGCATATGACTTTCCAATTCCCAGGGGGCTTCTTCTGGACTAAGGTGCTTCCATTGCCCCTTCACCTGACCAATGGTGCGATTCTAAAGCGATATCTCCCTCCTTTCGAGGATACAATCCGGTTCCACCAGAAAATCTCCTTCGGGTTCCACCTGCACGTCATTCTAGTTAATAACATGAGTAGCATCATGCACATATTTTTTTATTACAAAAATATGAAAAACATTGTGAACTCTTAAGTTTGGCGGTAAAGCTAACTAATATGCTACATGTCCTATCCTGGATAATATTTCAAAAGGCCCGCAATATCAGGGTGCTAAGTTAGCACAACTACCTAACCTTGGAGAACTCTTTTTTGGTCTCACCTTAATAAATACATGTTCACCTACCTGAAACTCCTTTGGAGTTCATTTAATATTTTCTTGACTTTTCTGTCAATCTTGCGCAACTTTCAAATTACCTTGTACCTGTGTTACAATTAACTCCATCTCTTTTAATAATTCAGGCCCTAACACTAGCCTGTCAACTGGATTACTCCAAGAGATGGGGGTATTGCATTTCCTACCATACAAAATTTCAAAAGGACTATATCTAGCTGAGGCTTGATAATGATTATTGTAAGCAAATTGTACCAGGTGTAAGCAATCTTCCCATTTACTTGGCTGTTCTTTTAAATACATTCTGAGCAGATCCTCCAATACCTGATTTACTCTTTTAGTCTGTCCGTTTGTTTGAGGATGAAAAGAGGTGCTGAAGTTTAATGTAGTATTTAATTTTTTAAAGAAAGACTTCCAAAAGTTGCCCATAAACTTAGGGTCTCTCTCTGAAATGATTACCTTCGGTATTCCATGTAACCAAAAAATTTGTTTTAAGAAAATATCAGCAATATTTGCAGCTTTATAAGTAGTTTTTACAGGTATAAATGAGCTGCTTTGCTCAATTTATCAATAACTACCATTATTGAGTCATTTAAGTTTTGATTTCTAGGCAGTCCTGTGATAAAATCAAGGCTAATTATCTCCCACTTCCAGCTAGGAATAGGTAATGGATGAAGTAGCCCAACGGGGTGCTGATGTTTAGTCTTTACTTGCTGACATTCAAAGCACCTAGCAATGTATTCTACCGATTCATTTTTCATGTTTGGCCAAAAATAATCCTTTCTTAGCATGGTTATAGTTTTCTGATAACCAGGATTCCCTGAATAAGGAGTTTTATGAATTTTGTTTAAAATCAACAACTTAATCTTAGGTGCATCAGGTATGTATAGTCTATCTTTATACAATAATAATCCTTTTTCGTTCAAGCTATACCCTGTACTTAGACTTTCTATTAAATTTTCTCTTACCTTTGCTTGTAATTTCCGATAATTTTCATCTTGTCCTATTCCATCTTCTAGCTGTTCTTCTAAATCTATTTTATAGGTGCTGATTGCTGCTGTAAAACTCAATTTTGCATTTCTGCTTAATGCATCAACAACCTTATTTTCTTTTCCTTTAATATGTTGGATTTCAAAATCGTATTCGCTAAGGAAAGCTTGCCATCTAGCTTTCCTAACATTTAAGTTAGGTTGATCCAATAGATATTTTAACCCTTTATTATCTGTCATTAGTATAAACTTCCTTCCGATTAAATGATGATGCCACATTTTTAAGGCTTGTATGACAGATGCTAACTCTAAGTCATAGGTAGCATAATTTTTCTCATGAATCTTCAGCTTCCTAGACTCATAAGCAATGACGTGTATTTCCTGAGTTAAAACTCCACCTAAACCGTCATTGCATATGTCAGTACATANTAATTTTTCTCATGAATCTTCAGCTTCCTAGACTCATAAGCAATGACGTGTATTTCCTGAGTTAAAACTCCACCTAAACCGTCATTGCATATGTCAGTACATGCTATAAAATATTTATTAGGGTCAGCAATTCTTAAGGTTGGTGTGGTGGTTATTAATGTTTTTAACTTTTTAAAGCTGTCTTCACATTTCCGACTCCACTCGAATTTATTCCCTTTCTTCTGTAAAGAAGTTATAGGATTTTCAATTCTTGAAAACCCTTCGATAAATCTTCGATAATAGCTAATAATCCCAATGAATGATCGTACGTCATTTACATCTTTTGCTACTGGCCATTCTTCGATCGCCTTTATCTTTTTAGGGTCAACAAAAATTCCTTCTTTAGTTACCACATGACTCAGATATTGAATTTTATCCTTAAAGAAGTCACATTTACTAAATTTTGTGTAGAGTTGATGTTCTCATAACTCTTGTAAGACAAATTTTAAATGTTCTTTATGTTCTTCTTCAGACTTTGAGTAAATTAAGATGTCATTAATGAATACGACCACAAAATTATCAATATATTTATGAATTACATTATTCATCAGACACATAAAAACAAATGGGGAATTAGTAAGCCCAAATGGCATAACGACAAACTCGTAATGACCATACCAGGTCCTAAAAGTTGTTTTAAAGATATCTTCATCTTGGATTCGGACCTGGTGGTAACCAAATCGTAAATCAATCTTTGAGAATACCGTTGCTCCACATAGTTGATCAAACAGATCATCTATGCAGGGTAATGGATATCTATTTTTTATATTCATTTTATTTAGTTGACGGTAATCTATACACAGTCGTAGAGTTTCGTCCTTATTCTTAACAAAAAGAATAGGTGCCCCCTAGGGAGACACACTAGGTCTAATATAATTCTTATCGATGAGTTCTTTTAATTGCAACTTTAGTTCATTTAATTCCATTATATTCATCTGGTAAGGGGATTTTGAGCTAGGCACTGCACCACGTACCGACTCAATAGTAAAGTCTAACTCCCATTTCGGAGGCAATCCCAAAATTTCTTTTGAAAATACATTTGAATATTCCCTTAGGATCGGAATGTCTTCCAGTTTTAATTTATCTTTGTTATTAGTATTTTATTCATTAATTACTATTACAACAAAGGATTTATAGCCCTTTTGAACAACTCTCTTAAGCTGCAAAGCAAAAATATGTCTTATGGATGTTTTCCTAGGGATTCCTTTTACATTTATTGTTTCTCCATCATTATTTACGCAAGTAAAGGTTTTATCAAAACAGTTCAGGAATACCCTATGATGTTCTATCCAATCCATACCAATTAACATATCATAAGAACCCAAAGGTAAAACATTAAGCTTAAGAAAGGTTTCAAACTGATCCATTGTTACAGTACAATTCTTAACAAAGCTAATTACCTT
>LPNX010996951.1:243829-300664 GCA_001517045.1 Pseudotsuga menziesii | reverse complement strand
GTGAATATGATTTTGAAATCCAACACATAAAAGGAAAAGAAAATAAGGTGGCTGATGCTTTAAGCAGAAATGCAAAGCTGAATTTTACAGCAGCAATCAGCACTTATGCCTTTGATTTAAATGAACAGCTTACTGAAGGGGTAAAACTAGATGAAATTTATCAAAAATTATAAGTTACAACTAAAGAAAAACCTACAGAAAGCCTAATAAAATGTTATAGTCTAAATAAAGATGGATTTTTATTGTTTAAAGACAAACTGTATGTGCCTAATGTGTCTAAGGTTAAGTTGCTGACTTTGGATGAAGTTCATAAAACACCTTACTCAAGACATCCAGGTTACCAAAAGACTGTAACCATGTTAAGGAAAGAATATTTCTGGCCTAATATGAAATCTGAAGTAACTGAATATATAGCTAGATGTTTGGACTGTCAACAAGTGAAAACTGAGCACTAGCATCCAGCTGGTTTACTGCAACCTTTTCCTATTGCTAGTTGGAAATGGGAAGTAATCAGCTTGGATTTTCTTACTGGATTGCCCAGAAATCAGAATTAGAATGATTCAATTATGGTGGTGGTTGACAAGTTAAGTAAAGCAGCACATTTCATTCCTGTCAAGACTACTTACAAGGCTACCAATATAGCTGATATATTTTTAAAGAAGATTTTTAGGTTACATGGAGTACCTAAGGTTATAATTTCAGACAAGGATCCTAAATTCACAGGGAATTTTTGGAGTTACTTGTTTAAGGGATTAAACACAACACTGAATTCCAGCACCTCTTTCCATCCTCAGACAGACGAACAGACTGAAAGAGTGAATCAGGTGCTGGAAGATCTGTTAAGAATGTATGTTAAGGATCAGCTAGGTAAGTGGGAGGATTACTTGCATATAGCAGAGTTTGCATATAATAATAACTACCACTCATCAACTAAGTTTAGTCCATTTGAAATTTTGTATGGGCGTAAATGCAACACTCCTATCTCCTGGAATAATCCAATGGATAGATTGGTGTTAGGACCTGAATTATTGAAGGAAATGGAACATATTTTGAAACAAGTGCGGGAAAATTTGAAGGTAGCACAGGATCGGCAAAAGAGCCAAGCAGATTTAAAAATAACTCCCAAAGAGTTCCAGGTTGGTGAGCACGTGTTTATAAAGGTAAGACCAAATAAAATATCTCTAAGACTGGGGAGTTGTGCAAAACTAGCACCACGTTACTGTGGTCCGTTTGAAATTTTATCCAGAATTAGTCAAGTTGCATATCAGCTAGCGTTACCACCTAACTTGAAGTGCATAATGTGTTTCATATTTCTGTTCTGAAAAAGTATGTTCATGATGCTACTCATGTGATTAATTGGAATTTTGTACAGGTGGAACTAGAAGGAGAAATTCTGGTGGAACCGGACTGTATCCTTGGGAGGAGGGAAATTACTCTGCGGAACCGTGCCATTGGACAGGTGAAGGTGCAATGGAAGCACCTTAGTCCTGAAAAGGCTACTTGGGAACTAGAAAGTAAGATGCGGGAGGCATACCTGAATCTGTTCCAGGAGGTTGCAGAGGATGAAGAATAAGTAACATCGAGGACGATGTTACATTTTAAGGGGGTGTGTATGTCACATACCCCAATTTTGTAAAATAATGTTAATTGTTTTAATTATATTCCTGAGACATTATGTTAAATTTAATGCTAAGTAGGAACTGATGACTCAGCAGAGTCAACAGAAGTGGAATGTAATTCAGAATATTTTATTATTAATAAATAAATTGTGGAGACAACAACATGGGATAGTTGTTAAAAAGGGGTTACTGGTCAAAATGGTGGATGGAACTAGGTGGAGGGAAAAATACAAGTGGCAGCATCCTCAAACGCTTCCTAAGTTACAGGTGGCAACTTCTTTATATTTGGGGTCATGATCCCCCAAGAAAGTGGGATCAGAGCAGGTGGCTCATTAAATGACAACTAACCCAAAAAGACCTAGGCAATCTTTTAAAAGAACACAATGAATAGAACTGAGGCTGCTCAGATATTTTCCAGAGAAGAAACATTCAGGTGGAATACTATTCAGGAAATTCATTTGGGGGAAAAGGGAAAACAATAAGGAATTTGTTCTGAGAGGATTGGTGCAGTAACTTGGTTTATTACAGCTTGTTAGCTGGGAGAACTTACTAATAAGTTCTGGATTACTACTGAGTTTGAAGACTAGTATCTGACTATTGATGCACCTAGTTCCAGCCAGGGAGACCAGAGCAAGCTCGAGGAACCTCAGGAGTCGCTGTTTGAGTGCTCTCCAGGAGTTGGTAGGGAGGAACGACTTCCCATTGCTGTTGTTGTCCCAGTTTGAACAGGTTCTGTCACTTAACTGTCTATGTTTTAATAACTGTGAATGGTTGAATGTTATGTATGTAGTTATGATATAAAAATTTTACTAGTTAGTGATGTAAATTTTTTTACTTTATCAATAATAAAATCAGTTGATGAAGAATAAAGACCACTGTGTTTTTCCACATCTGGGTTTACCCGACCGTACTCCAGCACAGGGGTAAACTTAAATAAGGATAGCATGATGAGATTGTTGAATAATAGATTGTTTCTTACCTAATTTCAGACAAGATATTTTACTGACAATTGTATGAGTTCACAGTTAAAAACTATTTATTTTCCTTGTACAGTATTTTATATTTCAGAAATTCTATTATTTGTAAAGAATGAACAGAAGAGTAGGTTTAAATGGATGTATCTATTGTACCCCTTACAGTTTCTTTCTTCCAGATTAGAATAACTTCACTATTATATGACTAATAATAAAATGAAAGTAGGAATAGTTATTTAATGAATAAATACTATTGTCAAATCAATCTGGTCTAGATTTTATGTAGGTTTAGTGTTGTAGTCTTTTCATATTTGACTAAGCTCGAATGGTTTCCAGAGCTGTTATTCCTTTTATTTTATTTTTTGAGTATGATTAAATGTTACTATCTATGCTTATGAGATAGACTCAAGATAGAGTTAATTAAGTTCTTTATATGTAAAGAAATATCATAGCTAATAAGACAAATTAATTACAAAAGAACTTAGAGAGTATAGCATAAAATTTTACAAGAATTAAATAATAAGTACTATTTTTTTTTATATACTTATAAAATAAACTAAGGCTATTAATATAAAGGCTATAGTAATCACAGAGAGATAATATAGTTATTATATTAGTAATAATGTACTTTATTTATGCAATATAGAAATATTATTACTATTATTATAAAGTAGTGTTCTTATTACTGTAAGTATATTCCAGAACTAATTATACTGTCTGAGCTACAAGTATATTGATAGTACTTAAAATTATTGTAAAAAGAAAGACATAGAAACCCTATATCATTAAAGGGTACAAACTATACATCAATAATTGCAAATTCTTGTTAACAAGAAAGTCAAATTATAAACCAAGTACAGAAAACCTAATAATATTATTTTAACAGTAAGCAAATTAAATGCATTTTGTGCAGGAAATAAATAACAGAAATGCAGGATGCTCTTTTATCGAGCTTATTTACATATTATAAATATAACTAGTAACCCTAATATTGCAGAAGCACATTTCAACTTAACAGTAATTTTAAAGGAACAGAGTTAATTTTCTTCACTGTCAAATCAGGGTAAAAACCCTATTCTTTTAGAATATACAAAAGTAATGACTGTAAAAACCAGTTCAATAATAATAACTCACGGCCATACTGAGAAATTACATATGGAGGCTTACAGCCTATCTCTTTACTTTAAAACATAGTAATATTTACAAAACAAAATATACACTCACGGCCGAAGTCGGAGAGCCCCGCAGTAAAGCTAGGGTCTTAACAAAGCTGTGAAAAACAGCGAACAAACAACCAAAAACCATGAGGGTCTTTTAGGCCGCAACAGCCAACCCTCATTAACCCATAAGGGTTTGCACAAGGTGGATGAGCCATGAAAAAACCAGGGCTTACCGTGGCCTCTTATTGCTGTAACCTCGAACTTACTGCGTAGACAGAGAAGAGAGGTAAGTTGTACCTGCAAAACCATTATACGACCGGCTGTTAGATTTATATTAAAGGCAAAGAGATGTATATTCCAGAAAATGGCAATATCATTAAAAGGAAACAAATAATTATTTTACCTTAAGCAACTAAAAAGTCTTAAACAGAAATGCATCGACCAACTACCAGCACGAGCAGGGAGTCTGCCTTTCAGTTGCAAAAGAAACGGCGTTATAACACCCATGAATCACTGACAGCGGGGAACCCTCAAGTCATCTAACTGAAGGAGTAGGTAAAACCCTAAGCCGAGTTGTTACTCCTTCCAACAACGCACAGTAACGGTGAAACTAAAACCGCAACACTCTGAAAGGAGGAACCACTCCCATTGGATAAACTGAAGGAGAAGGGTGAGGACTTTTACAGTCGAAGGTTCGAGTTTAAGCTATGGATGCAGTAAAAATATTAAAGGAGAACGAGTAATGCAGGACAATCAGAAACACTATCGAATCATCCTTCACTATGGTGCATTGGGAAAGCTAACCAGGGAGGAGAAGCCATAGACAGTCGCAACACTACACAGGTGATAGAGCGGTCGGTATTCTTTCGCAGAAGATGGACAAGTTCCTGAAGGAGAGGGAAGATAATGAGCTAGGTTTTGGAGAGGACTCTTTTTAATCCTACGATTCATGGCCCAAACGAAGCCACGTCTCCATGCAAATAATTTGCCACGGTGGGTTTTCTTCCATAGTTTCAATGAGATAATCACGAGGATCCAGTGTTGACAACCTTTTGGCTATCTCAAAGGTTATACCATAGTCCCGGCCGAGTCAACCTATCATTGGAGCATTATAACAAGAATCATGTTAATACGTAAAATTATACATGGAACTTACCACCGTAGCAAGGTTTTAATAATTCATTACAATATGCTACAATATATTATCATCTATGCACTGAAATCGAGATATAACCCTACATTTATCGTGGAGGTATTTGATTTCAAAATCTAGAACCTTGTAACATGATGCTTTTACCTAATATCTTTTGGTTAAGAGTATATTATAGCTATAGTGATAAGTGCATAATATAATCTTATGTATAAACTTGGAATGTATAACCTAAAGATTTATTTAAGTATTTCTTTAGGGTTAAAACCTTTACGATTTGGTCTTATTCAAGCCCTTTCCACTAGGGAGTAACTAGTATGTCTTTTAACTCTTGCAATCTTAAAAGAAATAAGTTTCGTAAATTACTTTAGATGGAAAGTATAGTATATATGCTTAGGAAAGAATAATACTCACCCAAGTAATTACTTAAATTCTATATTTTAAGTATAAATTATACTAATGAATGATATCAAGGGTGTCGTAAAATCGACCATGGTAAGTTTAGGGATAGTAATGTTAACCCCTTGGTTTCATCATAATTTCCTAAGAATAGAAACTGGTAAGTAATACAAAGAAAATAATAACATTTACTTTGATATTTTTTTGTCTTGAATAAAGAATCTTAACCAAGCAATGGTGACATATAAGAGTTAAGCTTTTAAAACTCTTCATTTAAGAATTATCATCGTAAATGTTAGACTAGTGAATTAGTTCTGCAGTCCTTTAAAAATAGTAACCACCAAGTACAGGTCCACTTATTTGGTACGAAAGGTTTAGGAATCAAAACCTATTATAGTAAGACATCTATCTGACTAAGAAGTAAACTTAGTTCTGGAAACAGTAGTACATAAACCCTTATAAATGAACATTACAATGTAAGTGTAAGTGTGCACTGGGAAGATAAACTGTAAATTCTATAACTCTACCTTTTTCTACTTTATGTTGCAAAGAGTTTAATTGGAGTCTTTTAATAATGGGAATTTATGATAAATATCGAATAGCATAGTAATCTTTAAAGAATCATAAAGTTACTTCCACTAGAATGATGGACAGTTATAGAAATTTACCTCAGTAAGTATTGAATATGGTTTAGCATTTATCTTCCTATTTGAACTTTTATTTTTGCAACGTACTGGTATTCATAAACACTTTAAAATTTCGATAAGCTGCCAACCGAACTTCTTACCTGTAGTGTCACATCCTCGTCCCTCAACCAGCGAAGAGGACGCGATGAACACATCAACACAGCCGGGCAAATCGCCCCATGAACATAATCAAAGAAATCAAATGCTGAACTTAAAACTTACAAGCATACACAGATGCAAAACTCTTCAATCATACAGCGGAAGCAACACAAATACATTCCAACATTTAACATCAATATAAATTACAGAGATGCAGTAAACAACAGTACTTATCTTCCAATGAAGAATTCACCCGCAACCAGCTACGTCGCTACAACGTTCCACCCAACCATAGGCCAGCGTGCTCATCAGTCTCTCAGCAACGCTACCACCCCCAAGCTGGGCATGATTCCTCCGGAATAAGGGTCAATTGCAGGCTTATACATAGCCAAGGGGTACAAACAACAAACTAACACAGCTGGGTTTCACAGGCTTTCAACAGACAAGCCAAGCCAGCACAGTCCGAAGACTAACCATTGCACTCCAGCAATTCCTTAGCTATCACAGCTTAAACAGGACAAACGAATTCTGAAGTGGCATACCACAAATTCCCAAACGTAGCAGCAAACACACTTACACAGGGGAAAATCAACAGCTCATCCAAGGCAATGGAACCACGGGAAGACTCACACAGACCACGCTGGAAACAAATTTACAGACTCCCAGCCTGGGCGTGGGTAATAATCAACACCGAACCCACAATTCGACCCATGGGGAAAGGATTCAGCCACTCCATTCACCAATCCGCAGACGAAAACGACGTGGTTAAAACCCAGGAAATTCCTGTGCGCGAAAATGAGAAACGGGGGGGGGAATTCTCTGCGTGAGAATGCACAGCAGTCAGGAGGACGCGAATTGCAAGTGCCTGAGCGTTTAGTAACTCGTGGAGAGGAAGAAAATTCCTGCGTGAGACCAAAATCGCCCAGGGCCCGTGCGTGAGAAGCCAACAGACCCAAAATCGTGGTGAGAGTCAACAGACCAGGGAAGAGTGTGTGAGGGAGAAGAATGGGCAGATGTGGGTGGAGTGGGCATGCGGGAAAAGGACTGACAGTCCTGCCACACCCACCACCAATGGCAATAACTGCCTCAACCACTCAGCCATAACTCCTCATCCACCAGCTGAGCATTAAAGAGGTTAACAAGGTTGGATGAGACAAAAGGTGACAAAACAACAAAGGTGGTGAGACAACAAGGTAATAAAACATGGGTTTTTCCCCCATAAACCAAGGTTTGACATCCCCCACCCCTTATCCTTTGGAACCATGCCATTTTCATTCAACGTTGCACTGTCATAGCTGGTTGTGGTTTATTTTAATTGATGTGCGGGTTTACATGATGCCGAATTATAATGTGCCTTATAGCACAGCATACCATCGACAATTATCCCTATTGCCGAAACATAGACAACAAAATCGATGGTGGGGCTTTTGCCTTGAGCTCCTGACCACGATTAATTACAATATATTCATCATGCAAATGGGGTCAAAACCGGGGACATTACATTCCCCTCCCCCTTGGAATAACACCGTCCTCGGTGTTCCATTACGTATATACAATACATATACAATTGCACATCAAAATTTCAAAATTGTAGATCTGTTTCATGTTCAATCATCTACTTGGAATGTTCAAGACCAAGCCTCTCGGCTTCCATGGACTTTTCCTGCTGGTTCTCAGCTTCTTGCTGATCCCGAAGTTTAGGAACCTTGCGGCTATTTTCCTCATCATGTTCCCTCATTGGGCAGTCCCGGCGTAAATGATGTCCTCCGCATCTCCAGCATCTCACTGGCTGCTTCATCTTTACCTGCTCAATTTCCCTTGAGTCTTCATGCCTGGACCGTTTCTTATCGGGTCGCTTGGACGAATGTCCCATCGCTGATCCACCTTCCTTTCCTTTGCCAATTGCTCCCAGAAGGCTTTTCACCTCCCTTTGCAAACCAATAGAGTCTTGCAAAATCTGGTGGTTCATTTCACTCTGCCTTCTCTGTATCCTGAGCATCTCCCCAAGATTCTCTTGGGTCTTGGAAATCATTTGAAAGAGACTTCTAGCCAAGTCCAACAACTTTTGATCTGCTGCCATAATCAACGTGCACCACCTGTTTTCACTTTTCTCACCTGTGGAATGCACCATTGAAATTCTATCAGACCAAGCATAATATAGATATCAAAATCAGTTAGTTATTTACCCAATTGGCATGACAGTTCAAGTTCCATTAAAGAAACTTTCATATCTTTCATGCCTTCCCAACAGGCACATGAGCTCATTCATGTCCATTCCTGGGCAGGGAATTAACTATTCCAGCATTCACAATTTACTTTAAGCAAATACACACATTTCATTTCCATCATACATGCATTCAACAATCTTTTGTTTTCACAATGCAATATATATATGTATATATATATAATCAAAAGGCAAGAGAGAGCAGTAAGAGTTTTTCCCCTCTTTATTTTGTTCCATCCTGGAACCCACACCATCACTGTGGCTTTTCATGCTCTCAGCCTCTTTCACTTCACCGTGAATGCTGGACCAATCTTTCTTGGTCATGACACTTAGTTTCTTTGGTCTATTCCAGACCTCTAAACCATGGAGTCTCTCCACATGGTTTGTCTCGGCTGCTAGGACTTCCCCGTCTCACTAGCACCTTTTTCATTACTGCTCATTCTGAGCTTTCCAGGACAGTCACATGTCCACATGCACCTCTAGGATGCTCTCATAGTCTTTGCTTCCAGCGATACCTATATCCAAACATTGAATAAATTCACATGTTTAGTTTATTCTTATTGATTTTACCTCTTAAACAAGAGCTTAAAACATCATGACCAAATCATATACATGTGCATATTCATAAGCAAAATAATCCAATACTTATCTGTATTGTGCGTTTCCTTGTTCGTCCACAGGATCCTGCTTCGCTTTGCAAGCCTTGGGATCGCCTATGGACTCGGACGTTGGGTCAGCACGCCGGCTGTTCCACAACATCAAATAATTAATGTCCAGCCAGTACATAACCATGTCAACTGGGCTTGGAACTTTATCATGACCATTTCCAGGTCTAGGATCTACTATGGATCCTTAGGCATATCATAGCCCATCATACACTTATGTCAACAATGACACATACACTTATATCGCCATACACTTATATCAACAATACACTTATATCAACCATTACCCTTACTCCACAACCCCTCTCAACAACCATTTACCATTTTACCTTTACCTTTACCTGTCAACACAAGCAACACAAGCAATGCAAGCAAACTCATCAGCATCATTTCTCTAAAACTGTAATCACATTCCATATCATTCACTATCAACTATTGAGACACCAGGAGTGCATCCACTCCCCAGAGTGTAATCAATATTGAAAACCATTTCATGACTCGACATCGGAAAAGTGTGCACCCATTCCCGGTGTGTGCCATGCAGGCCCTATCCATACTCAAGCAATCAGTCATCATGGAAATAAATCAAAACATGTTCTGCATATGGAATTTAATAATTAAACATGCATATTCATAGCAAGGGTTACAGAACACTTATCCATTTTCCGTCGCAGTATGCCTTTGTATCTGTTAGGCACCGTCAAGGAGTTGGGAAAAGCTGTATGCTAAGCTGGTGAGCTCGCTGCAGAGCTAGGAACACCTACACCAGAACTAGCCTGACTTCTAAGACACCCACACACACCCAACACAAGGAATCAGTCCCTTCTCTGCTACTCAGTCCCTCAATCCTTGCATTCCCTTTTAGTGCTATCTCGGGGTTGTGGAGAAGAAAGCCAGCCCTCTAGCTTTGTCTGTGTGGTTTCCAATCACCAGGTTTAAGCAAACCAAGCCCCATCCCTGTTTCCTGTTTACATTTCATATTCACACCTGTCTTACCGACATGGCCCATACCACATCACTCATGCTATCACCAAACATGCAGTGCAGATGATACATTTTCAAAATGTCTAATGGAGTTTCACCCGAACCCCATTTCCAAGATAAGGGAAAACCTTCCCATGAAGTTTGGCTCTTGCATGTCATCACACATGATCTTCCTACAGCGTGTACTCCTGACACATTCATTAAATAGCCAAACAGTCAGTCATTACCTGATACTACATTCCAAATTGATCGTTCTGTAACCAAGCAATGACATTAGCAATCGAATTCAATAAGAATTTGCGATTCTATCTAATACATAAATTGACTTGCTCAATTGTGGGTCTCTTGTAAGCAGCATTATTATGCCCATTATAATTTTATGCTTACTATCATAACATGAATACCCACTTACCATGTGTCCCTCCTGACACAATCTCACACAAGCCAACAATGATTAGTAGCCGTTAGTACCTCTTAAATCCGAAATCCCCAATTTGAATTTAACAACCCGTACCAACTAATTTTCACAACCATGAGAATTCTTCTCATAAATGGTAGATTCTGGCATTGGTCAGGGCCTTACCTCTCACTACCAGGCTCGAAATAATCTACCTGAAACATGAATTTCAACCAACCAAACACAATCTTGTGCAAGCCAATAGGGACTAGTAGTTGTCAGCAATATTTGAAAGTCATAATTCAAATCTAGCAAGCTATTTTACATGGTAGACTCTAGAATTGGTCAGGATCTTACCTCTCAATGCCATGCTTAAAATAATCTACCTGAAACACAAGCTTCAACATCCAAACACAAGCTTATGCAAGCCAGTAGTGACTAATAGTTGTCAGCAATTCCCTTAAATGTGAAATTCACAATTCAAATTTAACAAGCTCTTTCTCATGGTATATTCTGGCATTGGTCAGGGTATTACCTCTCAATGCCATTCTCGGAATAATCTACCTGAAACACGAGATTCTATCAATCAAACACTTGGTAAGTATGGATGCATATACCATCTCATTGCTACAACCATCACTGAATCATTTTCAAAATTTATAAAATTCAAATACCTCCAGCTGTTAGTCACATCAATATTACCAAAGCTCATTTATGTCATGCACTCATTATCATACTAACGTTGCAAGGTATAGCCATATCATTCATGCAATCGAATGAAGGTTTAGATACCCTTACTTCACAAGCGTATCATTCATACCACCCTGCTCTTCAATAGAGCATTTCTAGTAGCCCATTGATCGTGACTATCCTGCATTCATGACAGCCTTCAAAACAGTTCCAGAATTATCATTAATTCATCATTTCAGCTGTTAGTCATTCATACATCACAACATTGCACCTACACTTATGCAATCAGTCATTCACACCCTTCATAGGCATACATCCAATGCATAACTACAAGATTCATAAAATCTTCTTAATGCATGTCCATTCAATGCTACCTTGCATTGATTCAGGGATACTATGCATTCAACCATACCATGGCCTAACCACGACTACCTCATATAGGATGCATTACTATAATCAATATCATTAACATGTATAGGCATGACACCTTTCTACATTCCAACATTCACATGGTATGAGGTCTCTTACCTGGACCAATCCATGGAATCTGTCATAAGCAAACTCTTACCTGCATGGGTCTTACTTACACCCTTGACATGACCAATTTGGTTGGTCCTTTGCAGGAGATTGCAGCATCTGTTCACCAACTTTTGTTATGGACTCGTTGCCTTATCCCTTTCTTCATAGGGTTGCTGGTCACATCTGTCAGCATCAGCAACATATTTATCCAGGTCCATGTCATCGTTGGTTTGTCCACTAATTCCAACATCAAAACAATGATTATCATTAGTGGTTCATTGGACATATATGTATTTTTCAATATTCTTACCAATCATGCAATGTCCTATGCATGCAATACATATCCTTATGCACTTCATGCATAAAACTTAGGAAATGTAGTTATAATCAGTAAGATAGGGTCTTAAGGAAAACTTCCCTTTTCAAGCCTTCATCTTCTCATGGAATTTTTTTTTTTTTTTTTCCACACAGCAGCTGGTTGACTTCATAGTCCTTGCTGCCCCTAGGTATGCAACTGTCCAGATTTGTCCATTTGACAACAGCGGCCATCCTTAGCACTTTGCTGCTCCATGCTTAGATTCCAGTCACTTATCCCTGTTCTTTGCTGGATAAGCTTTCCAGCGCCTATTCACATGCGTCATTCCGACCTCGGATGTGAAAACCACGCCATTTCCAAGAATGAAGATTTTCACCAAATCTTTGCATTTGGACTGGGTGCCAACTTCAGCCAGCTTCAGCCACCTTGAAAATCTCATTTTCAATGCACCATTCATCCTTTATGAATTTTGGGTTTTACTAAATTGCCCAAAACATGGAATAACTGTCTCAAGGGATGACGGGGGTCAAGGGGGCTTGGTTTTCGCGCAATCTGGCGCATAAGATCGCTACCTTCTTTCTCATTTTCATCCTTGAAATTCCCTTGCAGAATCGGCTCTCACTTCATCTATCCATCCGACGTATCGGCTCCCGGAACCATCATCACGTCCGCTGAATCGGCTCCTCCACCATTCTCTCTTCCACCGAATCGGCTCCCCGGAAGTTCCAACCTTCCGCAACGGCGGCTCTTCAGAAGCTTCAACCCTTCCGCAACTGCGGCTCCCCGGAAGCTCCAACCTTCCGCAACGTCGGCTCCTTGGAAGCTTCAATCCTTCTGACGTCCGCTCTTCCTTGGACGAACTTTCCACATCGGGCGTCGGCTGACTCTTGGATCGGAAGTCGGAAGACTTTCCAATCGGAAGCCTTATTGCTCCTTCACCCGCAACGGCGGACGCTTACTTCACAAACTCTTCCGACTGCCCCAACACTTAAACAAATTTCTAACCTTTCGGCGGCGTCGGTGATCGAAGGACTTTTGAATCGGATGCAACATCACTCCGCCGTCCGCAACGGCGGCACTTCTGGGATTCTCCCACTTTGAGAACTCTTCCGCAACAGCGGACGAGGAGCTTCACCAATTCGTCCGCAACGACGGACGCCCACTTCGCCATCTCTTCCGATTTGGCACTAACGTCGGACGTCGGAAAACTCTCGTAACGTCGGACGTTGGACAACTCTCGTAACGTCGGACGTCGGAGAAGTCTCCCTTCCGCTTTCTCCAACACTTAGTCAAATTTTCAAATTTCCAAAATTTCTTTCTTCGTCGGCAATCAGATGACTCTCGCATCGGATGCAGGATCGCTTCGCCGTCCGCAATGGTGGACAGGAGACTTTACCAATCCTTCTGCAACAGCGGAAGTTCACTTCCTTCAATGGCCCGACCGTTCCATACTTAGCCGAATTTTAAATCTTTCTACAGCGTCGGCGATCGGACGGATCTCGAGTAGGATGCGAGATTGCTTCGCCATCCGCAACGGCGGATGGAAAGATCGTTGTCTCACCCGCAACAGCGGAGGTTAACTCCGTGAACCTTTCTGCAATGGTCGGACGGGAAACTTCACCCATTCGTCCGCAATGGCGGACGTCAACTTTGCCAGTCCCTCCGCAACGACGGAATTCCACTTCCTCCAGTGGTCCGACTGCTCACACTTAGACCATTTTTTTTACATTTTTATAGTCTTCCACTGGTTCAGCTGGGCAGAAGAAGATGCACCTCTGTCACTTGGTTCTTCTTGGCCCATAGAGGCCCACTGCTGCAACCTAGAAGCTCTGATACCACTCTGTCACGTCCTCGTCCCTCAACCAGTGAAGAGGACGCGACGAACACATCAACACAGCCGGGCAAATCGCCCCATGAACATAATCAAAGAAATCAAATGCTGAACTTAAAACTTACAAGCATACACAGATGCAAAACTCTTCAATCATACAGCGGAAGCAACACAAATACATTCCAGCATTTAACATCAATATAAATTACAGATATGCAGTAAACAGCAGTACTTATCTTCCAATAAAGAATTCACCCGCAACCAGCTACGTCGCTGCAACGTTCCACCCAACCATAGTCCAGCGTGCTCATCAGTCTCTCAGCAACGCTGCCACCCCCGAGCTGGGCATGATTCCTCCGGAATAAGGGTCAATTGCAGGCTTATACATAGCCAAGGGGTACAAACAACAAACTAACACAGCTGGGTTTCACAGGCTTTCAACAGACAAGCCAAGCCAGCACAGTCCGAAGACTAACCATTGCACTCCAGCAATTCCTTAGCTGTCACAGCTTAAACAGGACAAACGAATTCTGAAGCGGCATACCACAAATTCTCAAACGTAGCAGCAAACACACTTACAACAGGGGAAAATCAACAACTCGTCCAAGGAAATGGAACCACGGGAAGACTCACACAGACCACGTTGGAAAAATTTACAGACTCCCAGCCTGGGCGTGGGTAATAATCAACGTCGAACCCACAATTCGACCCATGGGGAAAGGATTCAGCCACTCCATTCACCAATCCGCAAACGAAAACGACGTGGTTAAAAACCAGGAAATTCCTGTGCGCGAAAATGAGAAACGGGAGGGAAATTCTCTGCGTGAGAATGCACAACAGTCAGGAGGACGCGAATTTCAAGTGCCTGAGCGTTTAGCAACTCGTGGAGAGGAAGAAAATGCCTGCGTGAGACCAAAATCGCCCAGGGCCTGTGCGTGAGGAGCCAACAGACCAGGGAAGAGTGCGTGAGGGAGAAGAATGGGCAGATGTGGGTGGAGTGGGTATGTGGGCAAAGGACTGACAGTCCTGCCACACCCACCACCAATGGCAATAACTGCCTCAACCACTCAGCCATAACTCCTCATCCACCAGCTGAGCATTAAAGAGGTTAACAAGGTTGGATGAGACAAAAGGTGACAAAACAACAAAGGTGGTGAGACAACAAGGTAATAAAACATGGGTTTTTCCCCCATAAACCAAGGTTTGACATCCCCCACCCCTTATCCTTTGGAACCATGCCCTTTTCATTCAACATTGCACTGTTGTAGCTGGTTGTGGTTTATTTTAATTGATGTGCGGGTTTACATGATGCCGAATTATAATGTGCCTTATAGCATAGCATACCATCGACAATTATCCCTATTGCCGAAACATAGAAAACAAAATCGATGGTGGGGATTTTGCCTTGATCTCCTCACCACGATTAATTACAATATATTCATCATGCAAATGGGGTCAAAACCGGGGACATTACATGTAGTTTGTAAGAACAGGAAAACGTCTGCATTAGCTTGAAAGCTAAGTAAGCCCAATTTTGCATGATAGTCTCACCTTGTGGACGAAAAGAAAACAAAGTTAGTAAACTGAAAAGAACTGTTCTACTGCTAAACATAACCAACAGATAAATTCAGATAAGGAATGCGATAGTTTATAACTAAATAAATGTTTAGTTAACTACATTTATGTTAATGATATGCAAATTTAAAAATTTTAAATTTTTTTGGAAAATTTGGGGTTTTGACAACAATAGATCTAATATTCTTCTTCAACGATGAATTAGTAAATGATGAATTTTGGCTTTGTCAATTTTAAAAAGAAGCATCCAATTATTGTGATGATGTTAAAACTTGTCTATATGAGAGAGGAAACTCAATTTTCATGTCGATAAGTTATTTTTCAAATAATTCAAGTCATATATTTGGGGAAACAATAAAACCATGGGCACTACCCCTTAGCATCCTTATTTCTTAATCCAATGTACAGACACTAGAGTAATACGACTTTGATACCATATTAGAAAAAAAATTTAGATTGAATTTATTCAATTGCAGATAGAGTTACTTATATAAATGGTATTCTCTTGCTAATGTAGTTATACCTCCATATTCTCACTCAACTTATCCTAATCTAAGGTGACAAATATTAATAACATGACAAATATATTTGTGTTGTAGTAACTTGGGATTTGTCCTCATGTATTTATTTTTTTAGGTAGTGATTGCACATGGCCTCATCATTGCTTCAAATCCTTATAATATTGATTTCTAAATTTCTTCGCCTGGAAATTTTAGAATTTTAATGGATAATGCATGATGGTCATTATAGTGAGTATTCCTCAATTTCTTTTCTCTCGGAAAGATTATATACACCATTTTTTTAAATATTATGTTGGTCAAAATATTGGTAGGATCATAGTAATTTAATATTATAAAATTAAAATTGAGCTTTAACTAGTATGCCTCCTAAACTAGTTCTCATATTCTCTCTTTGGTGAAATATTCTCCAACATAATTCTATGGGGGTTTCCATGGTTTTTTTTTATATAAAATGATTATTGAGTATCGCCACTTGCCTACATTGCTCCTTCATTGCTACACCACTTTTGACATATTTTGGTTTAAAGTTGTAGGTCATTATTAAAACCGCAAACCCTAATATACAAATTGTATTTCATCTCAAGCCAGTCTCCAATGGTTTATATCATCAGTCTTCCTCAAGTTTGAAATCTCTAAACCTTTGAATCAAATTTTAATTCTATCATCCTACACCACTTAAGGGTGTCATTGCTTATGTACTGATATAATTGGTGAAGGTACTTAGCCCACATTTGGGTATAGTGGTTGGCTATGGGATATTTTTCATTCCTTGTGTTATCCTAACCTTTTCAAGTTTTAATATGGCTACTACAATCCAAGATAAGTAATGTACACAAATAAGTGAACATGTATTCCTTATCTTACCTAATAAAACTGTCAATGTTGTTGTTCTTCAGTGGTTCTCTCCCATTCAATCCATTTTCCTCCATAATCTACTTAAAATATTAATATGAACATTCTAGGGCCACAAATCACCATTTTCCTATCCAAAAATTTGTTTTAACATTCAAACATGATCCTTTTGGTGCCCAGATTTAATCATTTACTGCATAATTGGGTTTGATCTCTCATATTTTTTCCATGTTTTTAACTTGTCATTCAACTATATTATTGTTTTGTAACCCTATCTTTGGACATGTTTTGATGCTATACCTTCATTCCCACTGGCTCTTAAAACTATGCAATATTGTTTCTATTGCAATTGGGATTTTCATGACTATAGTAGGATTCAATATCATTTTTGCATTGTTATCATAGGATTTTTTTGCTATAATTACTATATCAATTATTATTACATCCTTTGGAACACACCTTCCTTGGTTCATACCATATAATAACATTGGATTCAATTTTCCCAATCTCTTTTTTACCAGTACAACCTTGTAATGTTTTTCCTCATTAAATTCATTCTCTATGTATTTCATTGTCATATCTAGTGTACTTTGTACCCCTAACTTTGTATATTGCAACATTTGGTATAACTTCTTTATTTCTAAACGCTCGGTTAATTGTTAAATCATTGGATGGATAAACCTTTCCTTTTAATGCCTAATTCTTTGCATTAATGATGTTTAAATACTTGTCGAGTCTCTAGGATTTATTCGTGCCATGATGATCCAATATACGATGGATTTTATCCTAGTACTATGTTCCTTGTGCTTTGCATGCTTTTATAAAGTTGCATCACATATATATTTTATTAAAATATTTCCTAGATAAATTTCATTAGTTCTCTAATCAAATTCTTGTGTTTTTTTTGTTCTGCTGGTTTCAATGCATATAAATGATATTATCTTCCTTAATTCCCATTTTCAATCCTACAAGTGTGTTTGACACTTCATTTTGACTTTCCTACAGCTTGGTTAGGAGTCCCACACCATAATCTCATGACTCAAATTATGGTATCACTAGTAAATATGTCTTCCTTTATGAATCACGTACTTTCATGAGAAAATCATCCTAATCGTGTTTCATCCTTTTATGCTCATCGGTTTTCCTCCATCCTGTTTCTCTAATGGATTGTTCTTGATAACAAGCATCTTTTTTGTCTTTCAACCATTTCTTATCAAATTTGTTACATTATCAGGCTTCTTTCCATTGCTAGAGTCACTCCCTAGCACAATATTCAATGAACTTTTCTAAAAATGCTTCTTTGGAATTAAAACATTCAAATCATACCTAAATAACATTTTATACCACATATTGTCAAAAAAAATTATATTTTGTTAAGACAACTAGAATATTCAAGATTAGTCATTGATTCGACCCTAATCGTTGTATCATGCCACCTAGTATTTATCTTCATGTCATACACGCATAATATACGAGTAGTTTAACATAACAATTCATAACCATGCCTCAAAATTCTTACAATTTTGTATACACATATCTAATTACTTACTTAATATGTAAAAACAATAGAACATCAAATTATGATAAATTACCATTACTTGTCTTACCCAAATTGCATACAATATTATCTATCTATCATATTTCTTGCCATCATGTCACGTGTCACCCCTTATTTTGATATCCTTGGCCCTATATCAAACAAATAATATATCATTAAATCAATTGAACGTGAGTTATTTTTGTCATCATGTCATTATATGAACACAAAATTATCCAATCATTATCAACATTTCTTTATTAAATCATCAAGTTGGTAAATCTTAAGAGCATCAAATCATATCATCAACCTATTTGTTCATCATGTGCCTTAACTCATAATCAAACTACACATTACAATTTTTTATAATCTTGGGTTTTCTATACCAAGTCGTCATAATATGTCATATTCGTAAATTTCTAGCTATCTCATGCCTACTTATCACAACACACCATAACTATATGTGTTAGAAAATCATTAAACAATGCCAAACCAATCATTATTTGAATTTGTTGTTGTAAATGTAACTTCGAAATATATTATTATTATTATCAACGATAATTTTAGGGGCGAATTTTAGCCCAGTAGGTTATTTTTCCATGTTTTTCTCCCAAAAAACATTCGTCATTTTGCATTTTTTGAAGCCCTGTTTTGCCCAATTTTGATGGGGTAAAATTTTTTCACCCTAAAAATCGCCAAATTATTATATAAACGATATAAAATCCTTGGAAATTAAAATATTTTTTGAAAAATATCGCCAATCATTTAATAGTTGGCATTTTAAGAATTGGTAATATTCGCCAACATTTATACACTTTTAAATAAGTATGGTTCCTTAAAATCATCCATGATTATTATTATTATTATTATTATGTACTTTGTTATTCCTTTTGGGGATGTTTTCCCTCAGATCAAAGATGTCATTGATGTAATTGATCATGTAAGAGTTGAGGTAAAACATGCATTGTAAGTCGACGAAATAGTCCCCAAAAGAACAAGTGTAAAATGAATTTTTGAGTCTCCCTAGGAGAAGTTAGACCAATAAGGTCATGAAGTCAACCCAGTCAGGTAAATGGTCACCTACATGAAAGAGTATAAATAGGGAGGTTCCCTCCCTCATTTGAATACACTGCAATATCAAGCAAGTTCACCCCAAGAGAGAGAAATAAAAGTTCATTGGGGAAGAGAAGAAGAAGAAGAGGTGAAAGTTATATTATCTTTTGCTTCTATATTTGTTTGAAATTTTATTAAGTGACAACTCTATACTATAGAATTTTAAGGGTTTTTCTCGAGAGAGGGTTTTCCCAAGATAAATCTTTGTGTCCCTTTTGTGTTGTGCTTATCTATCTTTTAGTGATCCTATTGAATATGGTCATGGTGTTATGATTCTAAACGTTTTAAGATCTTGTGTAACCATTAAAAAATATAACATGGTACCCGAGTCACCCAAAAAGAATTCTTTGTACAATCGAAACACTAATAATACTACAACTGTCAGAGATTAGGGTTTAATGCTTGAAAACCCTAGAAGGAAAAATCTTGTCTTCTTGGAATTTTCCCTATAACTAGATTTTGGTGAAGGATCAAGAGCTGAAAAATGGGAAGGACACATATGACATATTTATGTAACTTATGTGCTAGTTTTGGTACTTTAGGAGATGTGATCCCTCCAAAACAAGGTTCCAACCTCTTCGAGAACTCAGCCTTAAACATGTGAATTAGGAAGAAATGATATATATAGTGATAGGAAGATCCAAATCTAATTTCATAAGATTTTTCACATAGGGAACATAATGTAGTTACTTTGGTATTAGTTTCAAACCCTGAAGTTCAGACAATGACACATGGTAGTCCATACAAGTTTGCTATATTGAACCAATTAAGAAATAGGTCACCTTAGGAAACTTATCATAAGTTCCACTTGGTGAATCCAATATTTTTCTAATATGTAGGGTTGGAAATATTACAGATCAATATATCTCAGGACATAGTTTCAAACCTTGAGGAGCAACAATTTTAGAGATACATCAGAATTAACTTATTAGAGGAAATTTCAACTCAAAATGGGCCTTTTAACTTTTATTCAAATTCCATGTCATCATGTGTTAGCCAATGAAATTGCTTTAAATTTGAAATACCATATAGGTCTTAAACACTTTTTTAATATAAATTTGGGGATAGGTATCATAAAAAAAACTACTTTTTTTGTTTGTATTTTTGACATATCTCCCCGTGTTTTTACTCAAATTTCGATCAGGAGAGCTTGTTCGATGCGGAATTAAATTCCGCATCCAACGAGTACCCACTCGGCATACTTTTGACGGACTCCGCTACCCCAAAAACAAGAAATACCTGAAAAAATGGAATGATCATGTCATCATTCCATTTTTTTCAGGTATTTCTTGTTTTTGGGGTAGAGGGGTCCATCAAAAGTATGCCAAGTGGGTACTCGTTGGATGCGGAATTTAATTCCGCATCCAACGAGCTCTCCCGATCGAAATTTGAGTAAAAACACGGGGAGATATGTCAAAAATACAAACAAAAAAGTAGTTTTTTTCTTTTCTTCCTCCCAAATTAATAAATATTATTTTATTATTTTAACTATTATTTCATTAGTTCATTTTAGGAGGCCCATTTTGAGTTGAAATTTCCTCTAATAGACCAAACAATTTTGTAGAAAAAATGAAGAAACCAGGGATTCCTATTCCAAGCACTTCCATCAATAGAACATTTGAAAAAGAAGTACCATCCAACTCGCCCTAGGAGGGAACACATTTATATGGAGAGAGTTTCTAATTTTGTGTATTTTCAATTTTTGACCTAACACTACTGTCGGAAAACTAGGGCATCAACTATTTTCCAATTCTATCCACACTTTTGGGAAAAGGAGTATGCTTCTCAGCTCACCTTGAGGAGGCACATATTTCTATGTAATCAGATTTGAAAGTCACCTAAGTTGAAAAATTAGGGTTTCTATGTCAAACCCTATGTCCACCATAAGTCGTTTTCCATAAAATCTTTGAAGAAAGCTTAAAGTTGAAGCAATCTCATTGATAAGTTATATTCCATTTCCATTTGAAGTTATCATTTTTATCATGATGACAAACAAAACCAAGATTGAGTACAAGCTTGAAGGAGCAAAGAACTTATAAGCATGGAAGTATATAATGATTCTCATACTAGAAGAGAATGATTTGGAAGAATATGTCAAAGAAGAAGTTTCATATCCATAGGAAGATCAGGACAAATCTAAGCATATGGAGAACTTGGTCATATCCAAGAGGATTATTTCCATGTCCATCAAAATACCATTTGATTTCACATGTATCCTCTTGGAAGACTTCCAAGAAGATGTTCGATGCATTGGCCAACTTGTACAAATGAAAGAACATCAATATGAATGTGACCTTGAGAACTCAACTCAAGGGTGTGAAGATGTGATCTCAGAAAGCATTCAATCCTACTTCACAATGGTATCCTAAATCAAGGAGAAAATAGAAGCCATTGGAGACATTGTCGAGGAAGCAAAAGTGGTGATGACCACCTTGAATGGTTTCCCCATATCATAGGAATGTTTCATTCAAACTATCTGTGCCAGAAGGATCTCGCCAAGTTCAATATAAAGAGAATAAAATCTAGGTGATGATGACAATCAACCCTAACAGCTCATGCCACCAAAGATGATGAACCAACTGAGATGAGAACAAGGTAAGATTCCTCAAGTGATGAGGAATATGCACTTTGATCTAGAAGGATTCGTTCCATGATGAATAATAACATATTATCCATATCAAAATTAGACAAGAAGGGACGCAGTTGTGATTCATGGAGAAGAAGGGGCACTCATATATATGATTTAGAAGACTTGCTCAACAATTCCAATCATGAGCAAGACAACCACCTAATCAAATGATGGGTAAAAGCACACTGTTAGAGACACTCTATTAATTCTTGCGAGGAAAAGATCAATAGGGATTCTACCAAACAAAAGAAAATAAATGTTTAAATTGTCATTTCCTATATATCTAGTTACTTAAATGATATTATTCACTTGTGTATGTTCCTAGATTTAGGAAATGTATTATGCATGTTAGAGTGTTTGCATTCATGAACAATATATTGCTAATATGCATGTAATAGGTAAGTATCTTATGGTTCTATACAAAATTCCATTACTACTTATCTACAATGAAACCTCTTTGTTGACATATTGGGAGTAGTGCACCCTCCAAATAACGTTATGGTTGAGATGGAAGGTATCTAGAAAGTTACCGTATGTGTACGGGATATGGATGAATGTTGTAGAATTGGATAAAATAGTTGCATGACTATGTGTAATATGTCTTTATGCATTAGAATTTGTCACTATTAATATGTTTTGGAAATTATGAAATGTTTCTAATCATGCAATTAAATTTGACTTGTAGGAAAGATCGTGTTCCATGATGAGTCTTGTTCCAAAGAACAAGTGATGATGGTTCAAACAAAACAATCAAATTATATATACTCATACAAAGCACATGAATAAGAACCTGCGTCTCCCAGATTCAGAGGCACAGTTATAGAAGAGGGAAATTCATAAGAACATGATGACCATGAGACAACCAAGCCACATATACATGTAGATCCACCTCTAGAGGTGAACACATATAAGAGAATATAAACTTGGGTACAAGAAAAGAAATCCAAGATGCAGAGAGATCCTTCCAGCTATAAAGAAGAAGTTTAAAATAAATAATGGAAGAATGATATATGGATGAGGTTCCACAACATCAAGCATGGAACAAATGCCAACATTAAGAAATAAAAACAAGGTTCTTGGTTTCTCTCAGAAAGAGGGAGTCAATTATGGAAACAAGTTTGCTGCATTGGCAAGACACACTTCTTCAGTGAAGTAGAAGTGCATATCGAGAAAATTCTAGGACTAGGGACTCTTTATAGAGAACCACATGTGCACAGATTGAAGAAGGCTTTGTATAGGATCAGAAGAAATCCATGGGATAACACATATAATTACATGAGGATATTGAGGATCATCTAAAGTGATGGATATTTCAACCCTTGATACAAGTTTGAATATGGAAGCCTACATAGGATGAAAAGCTCATATATGGGTGCAAGAGGAACTTGTAACAAAGTTGGATATGTAGGATCTTGGTATCCAACGACCTTGAGAGATGACATATATAGATACATAGAAGATCAACAATAGAGGAGGCTACTTGTCACTCTAGTACATAATGTGTTGATGCAGAGAGCAAATGCTAAGGTACCTAGAGGGTATGAATGAGTATGGACTCAAATATGCAAGATATTAGAGGATCTTCTTGTAGGGATATGTTGAATCTGATTGGGCTTGTAGTGCTACAAATAGGAAGAGAACTTAAGGGGGTTGCTTCAGCTTGGGTTCTGGCATGATTTCTTGATGCAGAAAGCAGAACATGAGCGTAGCACTAAGTAAAACCAAGCTATAATACATTGCAGCATGTTCAACTAGTTGTGGGAAACTACGACTATAGAATCTACTATCAATTTTTTATTATATAAAGTTAGAGGCGAATTTTATCTTCTGTGGCAACTAGAATTGTGTGAAGTTGTCCAAGAACTGAGTGTTCCATGACAAGTCAAATCATATTGAGATAAAGTATTACTATATCTGGGATATGGTGCAGAGAGTGTTAGATTTTTATCACTCACGCTAGCATTATCTTAGGATCTTTAACTGAGAGAATAACAACCACAACAATGAAACACAATAGACAATAGACAAAAATATTTTCCTCGGGGAAACCATAAAGGAGAAAACCCAACAACTTCTTCAGAGATAGAATCAACACCAAAAGTAAAACCCAAAAACAGTAAGATGATCTCCTAATAGCAGTAGTCTCTCTCTCTCTCTTATCGGGGCTTCTTCTTCTCTCTCAGTTATGCGCTACAACTAAGTATGAGTGAATGTGAGATAAATAGAGAGGCTCACTCTCTATTTATACTAATTCCCAACTGGACAATAATTCACTAGGGCCGACTTCTCTAGGAGATTCTAATAGCCCTAGGGCCCCACAACTGTGGGGACTTTAACCCTAGATCAATAAGAAGGGTTACCCTCTATGAATTTACATGACTTGTTTACATTATTGAATCTCTTGATAAGAACATCGAGTCATGACATGACTTAATTACATTACAGATACTTCCTGGAATAAACATCAGAGTACAATACATAAAATATACAAGTGAATACATTCCAAAGTTACAAATACATCAAAACTCCCTCTTAACTAGGAAGGATTCTCTCGACACAGTTTATCAGCAAGGGTCTTCTTCTCTGTATCATATGGATCATCATCAAGTTATCTTCATCTTCAATTCATCTTCATTACTGTATCTAGATCATCACTGGATCTGAAGCATCACTGGATCATCACTAGATATGGATCATCATTGGATCTGGAACATCACTGGATTTGGATCATCTCTGGATCTGGATCATCTCTAGATTTGGATCATCTTTATTGGATCATCATCACAGGTGCTATCTCTCGATTCTTTTCGTCATAGGAAGTTCTATAGAGCCATCCCTTTTTCATGATGGTTGTAGGCCTAGCCTCCATGTAGGTCTTCTTCAGCACTTATATCTGACCTTAAGTCAGAATGGCCCGCCCAGCACTTACATCTGACCATGGGAGGAACACATCCAACAACCATGTCAAAAAGGCATGCCCAACACTCACATCTGACCATGGGAGGAACACATCCACCACCATGTCAGAAATTCCCAGCATTCACATCCACTGGCATGATAGGACACACCATCTATCATCCAATGAAAGGCTCAGCACTTACATCTATTGGCATAGCAGGACACACTATCTACTATCCAGAGAAAGGAACAACACTTATATCCTCTGGCATAATAGGACACACCAACTACTATCCAAGGAAGGACTCGGCACTTATATCTACTGGCATGGTAGGACACACCATATACCATCCAAAGAAAGGATCTGCACTTACATCTGTCGGCATGATAGGACACACCATCTATCTTATGGGAAAAGGCTCTACACTTACATCTGTTGGCATGATAAGACACACCATCTATCATCTGGGGAAAGGCTTTTCACTTATATCTAATCATGTGGGAGCCAATCCCACAGTCATATCAGAATGGCTCTGCACTTACATATGATCATGTGGGGGCCAATCCCACAGTCACATCAGAATGGATCTCAGCTCTAGTCTGAGTATTCCTGGTAACTGACCAGGTGCCTCCATTCTCCCATAGAATGGCCTTCAACACTTATATCTAATCATGTGGGAACACATCCCTCAATCATATCAGAATGGCTCTGCACCGATCATGTGGTAACACAACCCACAATCATATCAAAGCATCTCTGGACTTACATCTAACCATGGAAGGAACCATTCCTATCACCATGTCAGAAGGGCTCATAGACTCATCACTTCCCCTTGGAAGGAACCTCGATCTGTATAACACCAAACTTCTCTATGAAGTACTCAAACTTCACTATGGCAAATGGTGTTATAGCTGATTTTACCACACATGGTTGATCACACGTTTATGGCCTTCCCTGTCCCTCTGCAAACTCTTTGGACCCCATGGACTATTTTTGTACCTTTGATGTTTCCAATATCATCCCTAAAAACACTCATTATTTGTTGTACATGACTTTTAATCCCTTTCCTGCGTATATACGCGGATATTGCCCCTAAACCCGCATACATCGGGATGTGTGCAAAAGGCCAAATGTTTTTGGAGTTTTCCTTGATGTAGATCCGATTCACTTGTCTCTTGGCTTTCCATATGCCTCAAGATTGCTCAGATTTGACCTTCCATTACCTCATTGAAGAACTATATAAGGAACCCTTTGGATATATTGAAGAAGGAGGAATTGAAGAGTAAGAAAACTATAGTCCATTGTTTCCGGAGCTTGCTTATACTTGAGTCTGCATCCCTTTGTCCCTTGGAGAACTTTGTGTTCTTCCTGAGCTTTCCTTTTATTGTGAGCTTGCTATTGAGAGATGGAGGATTGAGTTGGTGGAGGCCCAAGTGGAGGGCTCATTTTCTCCAGTTCGCAAACGTGCCAACCGAGGTTGTCACTTGTGTAATCTCTAATTTATTTAATAGAAATATCTTTTCCTATCCAATGATGTGCATTTAAATGAATATTGAATCAATGGATGTGTTTAATTGCTTATGTATCATTGATTATATATGCTAGAGTAGGCCTAACACTATATTATATAGCATGCTTGCCTTGTTTACTGTTGTTGAGAGTGAATTCCTAACGCAAGCGAGATTGGAAAAAGCTCAACAGGGATCTACTACAACCGTCTGAAATAAGGTATGTTTTGAGATCCTTTAGTGTTAGATGTTGTATTTCTCTTGCATATGGGGGAGGGATTTATTTCTGCAGTTTCTCTATCTATTATGGTACACCCCAATCCATAGGAAGTTTTCTCCATAACAGAATTGGAGACCATACTAGGGAAGTTCCTAGTTGTTTTTATTTGGGGGTTTTCGGGATTCAATGTGCTTTTCTTACTCTGATTTTTTTGTTTTTGTGTCAGGTCTGGGGGCATGATTACCCAATAGTATTCTTGAGAAGTAATTTATGTCTCAGTTTGTCCATTTACCTTATTTTTCTTTCTTGTTCTTCCTATACGCGGGTTTTGCTTTCACAGTCGCATATACACGCGGGTTTTCCTGGAAAAATCATGTGTGTACGTAGGTTTACTAAGAACAATCGTGTATGCCCTAATTTTTTTCTTTTTTGGGAAGATTATGTGTTGTTGGGTGAGTTTGGGTGATTGGTGAGTCTTATTTGTTGCTTCTGGAGTCTGTATTTCCCCTCTGTTTCTGACCAGAGACTCTTTTTGAGTTAATTTTTGAAAAATGTTCTTGTCATTTCATTTTCTATTTTTTGTTTTGGGATTAGTGCATTAGGTATATTTTACCTTGGCTCTTTGCTTGGCTGTTGTTTGCAAGTTCTTGCAAATTCTGAGGGTTGTAGAGTCATACTTTTGCTTTTTATCTCATTTAATTCAAAAATACAAAAACATTTTTCTTTTTGCATTGTTATGCATTGTTTGCATTTTGCATTTAGCATGGTACTTGCATTAGGTTTGCTTGGTGAATATTAGTCATATTTTCATATAGGAAATTATCGCATATACATTTGAAGGAAAAAATTTGCACTTCACGTAGTAGCATACCCTGTTTTCCATTCGACACAGTGCATTTGCATTGATTGTTAGGTGTGCATTTTACTTCTTGTTGCATCATAACATCATTAGTTGCATGACCATTTACCCTTTGAGTAATAAACCCAATTAAAATCAATGCATAATAAAATGAATTACACTCTTTTCTTTTTTAGGGTGCACCAACAAGACTAGGTTTTAGGGTCTTGGAATAGTTCATTGTGAGTCAATTCTCCAAGACCACTAACAAAAACAATTAGGTGTCAATCTAGGTGAGAGTGTGAAATTATTTATATAATTAGTGTTGTCAAGATCCTCTTCTTACAAGGGAGTTAAGCACGAGGTAGTGTGAGCGGTTATGATTGGGATGACCCCTGGTTGTAACTGAGTAGCACCAGAGATATTTCCAGGATTGTATTTGTATCTAGGGCCTCTTTCAAGAGTTTTGGGCTTTGCTACCCTACCCATACAGTCAATCCCTCTTGCGACTGTTCGCCTGAGCATTGATTATTTCGAGGTGACCTTATTTGCCTTACCTAGGTTATCAAGGGGGTATTTGCAGAGGTTATTATGCAGGTGTCCTGGCCAGGTAGGGGTCAAACATCACAGTCGCTATATGCATTGAAGCTGAGGGCCACTATAATTGGTTACGAACCTCCGTTGTTGTGTATCGGAGTCTCAAGCATCTCCTAGGAAAGACATACCTGCTTCATTCGGGAGCTCACATATCCTACCCTTGTTTGCTTGTGATTTGGCTTTACATTTTATAGGTGTATGCTCTGTGCATGCTAGTTTTCCTAGGATTTGCGTAATTAGATCGAGTATTTTTATTTTTTGAGTCATTGTGAATTCGAGCATGGCACGCCATCGTTCTCGTCATTTAGCAGGACATTTTTCTTCCACATATCCTCCTCCTTCGGAGACAGAACCAGATAGTCTAGGAAGACTACTTCTCACTTTGATTCACACACCATGGGAGATCATGAGGATGACATTCCAGAGATGTCTTCTCCACCTCATGAGGTTGGAGAGGAAGATCCTATTAGCACATATGATACTTCACATGAAAAACCTTCATGATCTGGTTATGATCCCTCATTCACAGATCATCGGTATTGGTTTCCGGGCAACGAGACTCACCATGAACCTGTAAGCACTAGTCATGTTAGATATGACATGTCTGATATCCCTGCACCCGATTCGGCACATCGTGTTGAGTTATAAGTTGGTCCTAACACTACGTCTGGGGTAAATCCCATTCCTTTCCATGCGGAGAGATTTTGGGGCACTAGTCACATTGCACCCTCCATCCCTGTGGTGCAGGAAACTTCACATGTTCATCCTAGACCTAGTTTTAGTAATCCTGTGCAGATACCAGAACCAAGATGAGTGAACATTAGGAAAACCACTTACACTCCTTCACATGTCCCTTCATCCTCAAACCATGTTCCTTCAAATTCTTTTTTAACGACTCATCCTCCCCCTAGTTCATGTGGGCCTTTAGGCCGGAATGTTGCTACTAGCCATGTTCACTCTACGACTGTTTGCACAGTAGTATCTCAGAGTCAAGTACCTCTTGTTGTGTCAGCAGGTCATGTACATGTTTTTGGATTGTCTCATGTTCTAGTTTCTGGAGCTTCCCATACCCTTAACTATGGACATTCTCATGGTACATCCCATGGGACACCTTATGGAGCTTCTCATGGATATTCGTATGGACCGCACTATGGACAAAACTATCAACCATATGGGTATGGGTATCAACAACCCACTTACTCTTCCAATTATGGCTTTGTACCGCCTCATAATCAAGGCACCCCACATCATAATGCTTCCATGGAACCCTACATGGGTCAAATGGGAGGAGGTTATTATGGCCAAGGCCATGGTATTTATAGCAATCAACCTTACACAAATCAAAACTACCAGGGAGCATGGAATCGACTGGCTCAACCGAGGCTCCCTTTCCTTGCAACTTTGAACTCACCTGACTTGTCGAGACTGATGAGCGATCCTATGTCTCATAACCTGACATGGCTAGCTATCCCTAACAAGCTTCCTTCAGACATTCCCAAGTTCGAAGGTAAAGCTGGTGAAGATCCTGGTGAGCATGTCACCACTTTCCACCTTTGGTGCTCTTCCAATTCCTTACATGACGATTCCATTCATTTGAGGCTATTTCAATGCACCCTTATAGGTCCCGCATTGAAATGGTATATAGAGTTACCTAGGGGGGCTTATGTTACATTTGATGATCTTGCGCTGACTTTCCCTAATCATTTCCATTTACCCGTACGTTACGACGTCAGTACCGAACTCTTATCAAACTTCTGGCAAGATAAAGCCACACACATTTTAGATCATATTCAAGTGTGGTGTAGACATAAACAGTTAATCAAATCTTTTGTACCACCAGAGTTTCTTCTTGAGTGGTTCCTCAAATCTTTGTTACCTTACATAGTGAAGGATGTTTCGACATCCGGAGTTCAAAATGAGGAACAGGATATTTTTAGGGCACAAGAGTTGGATTTGATCTATGCTCAATCCATACTTTTGTATGAGATTATACCCAATGCTCCTAGGTCCAATTTCGACCCCAAGGTCAAGCTTGGGACACATGTTGATGGTATTGTGGGTTTTACAAGTACTAAACCTGCGGACTTGGTTGTGAAACAAGTGAGACAATTGTCAATTAACCAGTCTACGTCGGGACAAGCTACGGCTTCGTCTCAACCTACCCAATCGGTGAATGTACTTTCCATGCAAACGTTGAACCCGAAAGGAAACAAGCAGCCTGGAAGGAATAATAAAAAAAAGGAAAAAATAATCGTAAGAGTGGGAACAAGAATGAAAATGATAATAATAATGACAAGAATGTTAATGTTGGGGGGGACAAGTAGTCTAAATGTAAGGTAAAGTTTTCTTGCAAATTATGTAAGGAGGACCATCTCACTCACTTGTGCCCTTGTATGGAAGATGCCTTGAGGTTCATAGAATAGGGACCAGTTGTGTTAACTAATCCTTTACCCAACAATTAAAATATGAACTCGAGGACCATTGATCCTGGCTATGCATCGGGTGGAAATCAAAACCTGTTGGAGGCCTCTAGTGGTTATGGATGCATCAACATGATGAGTGCTACTAAGGTTGTGACTGGTATGAAATACTATGGTTGGTCATAACCAGAGCTTGGGAAAGAGCCTTCCCCACCTGAGAACCCTTTGTGAATCAAAAATCCTGTGGATAAACCTGAAGCTCCACCTCACATTCCTAAGGGAGTCTTAAAGCGTTCAGGGCACAATCCTAATGCCCGAGCCACCCATAACTATTCAGTTGTCGAGGATTTAAACCAGACTCCTTGTGTGATGTCCACGTTATAAGTTCTTTAGAGTTGTCCTCCACAGAGGAAATCTTTCTTACTATGCTCTTGGGGTCAGTGATAATAACTCTTCCACTATGATCAAATTTAAAACCATGGGAGTACAACCTAGCTTTCCTTACTACATGTCTCTTTTGATTCATGTAGAGTGTCTTCACAACACCATCAAGCGCACTGTCAGTGATGTAGGCATTGCTGATTCTATGATGTCTATGTCTTGTTGGAAGGGCTTAGGTTATCCCGCGTTGTCTCAATCCGCTACTATGTTAACATCTTTTGATGGTAGATCGTTTCGGCCACATGGAATTCTTCCTTCCTTAAAGGTCCAATTGGGAGGGAAGATCGTCGCGATGAAGGTCGAGGTGGTTGATGTGCCCCTTGACTACAATCTTTTGCTGGGTCAGAATTGGATGTATAGTATGCAAGCCGTGGCTTCTTCCCTCTTTCGAGTGATATGCTTTCCATTTAATGGGAATATTATTACAATTGATCAAACATCATTCCAAAATCCAATTGTCAATGCATCATAGGGAGCTTCTATCCCGATTATCGATCATTCTCAGCCGACAGCTGGGAGTGTGGGCATAGGTATGTATCCTTCTCTTATGGGAACCTTTAATTGTCCTGCGCCTGTTTTTATGATGGGGTCTAGTTTTGTTGGGGCTTCATCCTTGTCGAATTCCGTATCTTTTCGCACTACCCATATGGAAGATACTCAGATCCTTCCTTCACTGTGTACTTCGAGTGTGCCCAATGAGACTGATGTGCCATTTCCTGCAATGATGGTGGCTTATCAAGCAAATCTTGATCAGGTTGCAGATCCTAGTCCTTCCTCTTGACAAACAGAGGAGGAGGACCCGTATGTGCCCCAGCATGGGCAGTAGAGTCATCTCACTCACATGATTGCCTCGATGATTTTTTTCCATCAGATGAAGCTATCCTTGAGGCCATGTCGGGAGTTGAGCAACCTTGGGAGGAATTTGCATCATCGATCATATTTTCTTCCTAAGCTTGATCGTATGGAGTGTGATGACTTTAGGGAGATTCTCAGCGAGAATATTGGTAGCCCCATGGTTCCATTAAGCTCTCTTGGTCCAATGGCTGATGGAAACATAGCTAATGTATCACCAACTATTCCTATCAATATTTCTTACGATCTTGGCAAGGTTGAGAATGTCTACATTAGGGAGGATTGTTCCCCCGATGAGATTAAGGAGTATACTGCATTGTTTAAATAGTTTCATGACATCTTTGCATGGTCATACGATGAGATGCCACGTATCGACCCTCATATTGTCGAACATGAGATCAAAACCTATTGGGATGTGAAGATGATAAGACAACGTTTGCGTGCAGTGAATCCTAGAAAAGCACCCGCCATTAAGGCTGAGATAGAAAAACTATTGAAATCTAGTTTTATCTATCCCATTCTCTAAATGGAGTGGGTTTCAAATCCCATTCTGGTGGATAAGAAGAAAGGAGCGATCCGTATATGCACTGATTTCTGTGACGTAAATTGCACATGTCCTAAGGATAATTTCCCCACACCATTTATTGATCATATTTTGGATGAGTGTGCCAGGAGTGAGGTATTTTCCTTTATGGATGGTTTTTTCGGATCTAATTAGATTTATATTAAGCTCGAGGATCAACATAAGACCAAATTTATTTGTCATTGGGGTAATTTTGCATATTGGAAGATGCCTTTTAGCCTTAAAAATATCGGAGCTACATTTCAGTGGGATATGACCTTAATTTTTCATGATCTCAAAACGATTATCAAAGTATATTTGGATGATCTCGCTGCTCACTCTCATCTAAGAGTGTGTCATCGATATCATTTGAGATTAGTATTTGAAAGATGTCCTCATTACCAGGTTCGTTTAAATCCTCATAAGTGCATCTTTTGCGTGACTGTTGGTTGCTTTCTAGGATTCATCATGTCCAAGGAGGGTATAAGAGTCGATCCATTAAAGGTTGAGGAAATACTTCAATTGTCTCCCCTACGTAATATTATACATCTTCATTGTTTGCAAGGCATGGTGAACTTCTTGCAGATATTTGTGGTTAATTTTTCCAATTTGAATAAAGGCTTTATGCGTCTTTTGAAGAAGGACACTCCTTTTTACTGGGATGAGCGAGCCCAGGAGTCCTTTGATGCTCTTAAGCGAGCTTTAGCAACGACCCCCATGCTTATTCCACCCCACTATAGTCGTGATTTCTTGATTTATGTGGCCACGTCAATGGAAACGATTGGTATGGTTTTAGTTCAGGAGGATGAGGTGCTCCATGAGCATGTCATATATTATTTGAGCCGAAACCTTATAGATGCAGAAATTCGCTATTCCCATGTGGAGAAGCTAGCCTTGGCTACCGTTCATGTGGTTCAGCGTTTGAGACACTACATTCTCCTTCACCAAACCTTGGTCATAGCTCATATCAATCCATTTTAGTTCGTCCTCGCTAGAAGGATGATTGGGGAAAATACAATAAATGGATTGTAATTTTGCAAGAATTTGATGTCAAGTTCGTTTCAGTGAAATCGAAGAAATCATTCATCTTTGCGGAGCTTATATCTGATTTTCCAAGTTTGGAGAAGGAGGAAGTTTATGAGGATATGTTTGATGATGAGCATATTTTTATTATCTCAACTTTGGACCCATGGTACAGGGATATCATTGTATATTTGAAAACATTGAAGGTCCCTACTCACCTTTCACAGGATGAGCAACGACAATTACATCATGTAGCTAAGAACTACCTTATGGTGGATAAAACTTTGTACTTATGTGGGGTAGATTCCATTTTGTGTCATTGTTTAACCCATGATGAGGCTGAGGTTGTGCTGAATGATTTCCATGGAGGGGCATGTGGTGCTCATTTATCTGGGATTTCTACAACCCAAAAAATCTTGAGAGAAGGATATTATTTGTCGTCCATATTCAAATATTGCGTTAATGCAGTCAAGAAGTGCCACCCTTTCCAGGTGTTTGCACACAATATGCGCTTGCATCTAGCCCTATTACATCCTATTGCCACTGCCGGTCCCTTGAACAAGTGGGGGCTTGAATTTATGGATTGCAACCCAACGTTGGCTGGGGGGCATCATCACATTATTGTGGCTATCGATTATTTCACAAAATGGGCAAAGGCTATTCCCACAATTAAATCCAATGGTGAGACAGCTACGCATTTTGTGTTCAACCAGATTATCACCCTGTTTGGCATTCTGAAAGAGCTCGTCACTAACCACGGCAGACACTTTCAGAATAAAATGATGGAACAGTTGGATTCCAAGTTAGGGTATAAGCAAGAATATTCATCTTCTTATTACCCTCAGGTGAATGGACAAGTTGAAGCAGTGAATAAATCACTTAAGTCTATTCTCCAATGAACCATCACACGAAGCAAGACCAATTGGCATATTATGTTGTATCCTGCTTTGTGGGCCTATAGAACCGCGGTTAAGACTACCACCGGTTTCTCTCCATATCAGCTTGTACATGGGGTGGAGTCATTTTTACCGGTTGAATGCGAAATCCCTTCTTTGAAGCTAGCTGTAGATATTTTACCGAACACTTCCGCATTTGAAGAGAATTTGGTCCACTTAGAGCAGCTTGATGAGTAGCGCCAAGATGCATTAGTGGCTCTAGAGGTTAACAAGTGTCGCATCAAGGCCTAGTATGATAAGTTTATTTGTCCAAGGAGGATTAATGAAGGTGAGTTGGTCCTTTTCTGGGATCAAGATAAGGAACCCTTGGGGGCAGGGAAATTTAATCCCATGTGGCATGGTCCTTATGTGGTTAAATGAGTCTTAGAGAAAGGCACTTATGAGCTATTTGATTATGAAGAGACAGCCTTGGAGGAGCCTAGAAATGGGCTCTATCTCAAAAATTACTATGCATGATCTTCAGCCAGGGTTGATTGTTGTATATTATTGTACAGTTTTCCATTTCATAGTTAGGTTTTCTTATGGTGATCGGGTTTGTTGATTAGATTTTGTTTCTTATGGAAGATGTCGATGGAGTCTTTCATTTACATAGGATTCACCGATGGTGCTAGCCGCCACACTCAAAACTCAACTTCGGCTGCTTGGGTGATTTATGCTCCTAAGGATCAAGTATTGTCTTCAAGAGGCGTATGTTTATGGCCTTCTTCGAACAATGTTGTTGAATATAGTGCCGTTATTGAGTTATTGCGTGATGCCATTTCACATGGTGTTCATTTTCTTGAGGTACGTCTTGATTCACAGTTAGTGGTTTCACAGCTTAATGGCTTGTATCATATTAAGGATTCGACATTACTACGAAGATTCTTACATGTGAGATTACTAGAACGACAATTTGAGAATATAACATACATTCATGTTCCAAGAGTTTTTAATCAAGTTGCTGACTCATATGCTAACTATGTGTTAGATTGGAATTTGCTTAATAGACCATAATCATATCACAAACATACATTTTACACACATGTAAATATAAATAAAATCGATCATCATAAAATATTTTCATTAATATCCAAAAAAGTGACGTCATAATACACAAGTGTCACATACAAAATTGGGGCTTCTGAGCCACCAAAATATAATACACGGTCATAGAAAAATGAATACACTTAGGTCTCTAAGCCTAAGGAGGAGCGGGGTTCTGATCATAATATAGCACTACGACTCTAGCTATCTATCGAAAGAGTTGAACCCATGCTCGTGGTACACCAACCACCTGATGTTGCATGGCCTCAGGAAATTCCTCGACTTGCATCATGGGTACCTTGTGTGTCGAGCAAACAAAGTTCGTGTGGATTCTTTGGAAGTCTACTCTACATCCACACCCATGATATCACCTCCTCTTCCCCTCCGTCGATGATGAGGGAATCCTTCTGGCCACCATGGTCCTACATCTACATACACATGACAGATTGTCACTATGTGTCGTCACACCAAAAATATGTCTTTTGAGTCAATATATCAAAAAACACAAAAAATTAAATAATTCAAAACATAAAGTTGGGTTTGGGATTATTTACCTATGTTTTTATAAGCTGCTCCTGGTGGTAGTGGTATATACAGATCTCTACGGAATTCTATCCCTACATAGGGATAGTCATCTATGGCAATGATCTATCTCCGCCACCATGGATAAAAGTCTGCGGGGTAGGGGTTAGCCACCCTACCTCCACCCAGTCTGTGCATAACATTTTCCCAACGTCGTTGGGCTGGATCTCGAACTCCATGAGGAACAATGTCTACCCTAGGGCTTATCCCTGGCACCCGCTCAAAGAAGAACTTGCTCAGTATGCTGTTGAACCCAAATTTCTGTACCCTACCCATCTTGCAGTCACTGAGCTGTTGTTTCATGTTACTCAACAGTGTCATACTCTAGTCATACACTGTAGGTATCATACACTTCACCACATAGAACATAATTGGCCATGAGGCCTGGTGGAGTGAAGCTAACCTAATAATCCTACCTAATGCCAAGAGTATGGCCTTCAATCCCAGAATCTAGATAGAGTTTGTCAGGATTTGACTCCCAACCTTTTTCATATCTAGAAAGTAGTACACAGCTATGTACTCATCAATAGTCAGCCTGCCTCCTGGCCCACGAGATCGAAGATTCACCATCTCCCCTCATCGGGACAAACAAGTGAAAAAGTATATGTCCTCAACCTCAATGTTGAGTGACATCCCGTCAATCTGAAATGTCTCAGATTCTGGATCAAAGTAGTCCACCAGCAGCTGGAGTAGTCTTGGTTTGGCCCTTAGGCTGCCAAGACACCAAAACTTGTATAAACCACATGCCCGTAATGTTTATTGGGCCATAATATCACCTTGCATGGCCTCCTCCACATCACCATGCTCTCTTTCCCACCACTCTAACACCATCCTGTACAAAAAACCACAATTTTGATTAATTTTTGCCTTTGAAAACCTTGTTTGTGGCCCTATACGCAACTGTTCTCAAAATAGTCATGTATGTACGTGGGTTTGGGTGCTTTTTCAGTGTATGGAGAGCCCTATACATGGAAAAAAAACCTAATTTCTAGATGGCTTAAAAAAAAATTGGACCATGAAAATTCAAAAAATTTGCATGAAAGAGGAAGAGGAAGGCATGAGAATCTACCTGGATAAAACGGGGAGAGATTCTGCCGGACGATGCTCCCAGAATTCGCTTCTGAAGTTCTGAACTCAAATACACTATGTTGGGTTAAAATTTCAAATGATATGAAAAATTTTAAATTTTTTACTATTTATAGAAATTTTTTGAAATTTTTACCCACTTTCTATAATTTTTGACCATTTTGGACCGTTTGAACTAATTTGATGATGTAGAAGTCCATTTTGAGTGCAGTTTGACTGTGGCTTTGATTCGTTCATGCCTACTATAGGTATTATGTCTAAACTGGCATATAGGTTAGGTTTCACACCCGTTTGCGTTTTTGCATAACCTTATGACCGTTTCATTTTAACCTTAGGTACAAACCCATTCCATCTTGTCACGAAACCTTCTTACTACTTTTAGAAGTGACATGTTGTGAATGGTAGAGCTTTACCATACATGGGTACCCTAGTTAGACCTTATTTTACATTTGGTGCCCATGCCGACATTTTTCCTTTAGGGTGTGGGATTCCTTTGTATAGTACTTCCATGACTTTGAGCAAGATCTTCATACTCCTCTTGACCTTTATGCTGACCTTTTCCCGGGACTCCCTTGTATATGTCAAGTTATAAATTGCATTATCATGAGTTTTTCTTTTCTTTTTTGAGCCTTATGCCTGCTTACCTGACTTTGATTATCAGCCATATAGCCTGAGCTTGTCTCATGTCTAGCCAAGCAAAGCCGTTTTCTATATCTTTTGCAGCTTGATTCCCCATTTTTTATCAAGAGGGTACTTTCCCTCGAGTGTCGTTATCCTGCACATGTTTCCTTGCATTGAGCATAGTTATGTTCCACTACTTGGAACTAGTTTGTTTGCCCTTTGACACTTGTCTCCTCCTAGATTTGTAACTATAAAGAACTGTTATTCTTTTTCAAGCTTTTCAAAATATCTGAAAAATTCCAAAAAAATCAAAAACCCAAAAATACGGATAGGAAAAGATGTTATCTTTGTCATCAGTCGAGTCCTATCGCCTTTGAACAGAGCACTGTATATCACATCCGTTGGTTGGGTTAGTAGTTTGACTTTAGGAGCTGTACTTGTATCTCTGAGTTTATCTCCACCGACTAGTTAAGCTTCCAGTCCCTATAGAGCCTCTGTCGATGCCTCATGTGTCACAAAGATTTACTAGTTTTGTATATCGAGTCTATGCTGCCTACATTCAGTCACCATTCACCTTTATGCTCTTGTTCAAAGGAAGTTGAAGCCTGAGTCGGCCATTCCTTAGTTATATTGACTTTGCATGTCGGCCATTCCCAGTACTATTACTGGTTCATGCACATCTTGTTCGAGTCCTTCCACATTATACAGAGTTGCTGAGTACGTCGTGTTGGTTGATGGGGGATGCCTTAATGCCCTCCTTCCAGCGGATTCCCTCCCATTGACTTCAGATCATTTATTTTGGGATAGGATTCTAGAGTCATTTAAGTGCCTTGAGACTTATAGTCATCAGTGGTAGGTTCTCTTGCCATCGACAGTTTTGGGAACACATCAATGTCCCCTGATCGATGGATTCTTCCAAGTGTTCAACCTCAACACATTTATTTGCACTTGTTAGATTGCACTCTAGTACCTTGATTCCTATTTTCATTATTGGTGGTTAATCTCACGTCTGTTAACGGTATACATCAATGACTGGTAATCAAATGATGGACTACTATGTTCGACCTCAACACCTCTATTCACATAGTAGTACATGTACTCATGATAGCGGTTTGTGTAGAATACTTTCCAGATTGGTGGCATTTCATATATGCTACCTCCTTGATTGTGCCAGCGTTCATGAGATTTCAGCTCTCGTGACTTGATTCTAGTGTATGTCAGATATCTTCAGCCATTATGGAGATCTTGATCCATGGTATATCTTCAGCTTTCATGGATATCTTGGTCCTTTGTATATCTTCATCATGGAGATTTTGATCTATTGTATATTGCACGTGGCGATGACCACACATGTCACAGTTTGTATATAATTCCTATTCATGGCCATTGTACTCTTATGTATCCGGGACTGCTATATGTATTTGCAGTCATGTGTAGAGTTTGATTATTGTATTATACAGTTGGATGGTTGGTTCTTCCACCTAGTTCTTCATCACTCCACTTCTGGGATGTATTTGTAATGTATTTCGGCCATCATGTTACCCCTTTGACCTCACACATTAGGGGCCATCTATTATAGTTGATTTTACCACACATGGTTGATCACACTTTTATGGCCTTCCTTGTCCCTCTATAGACTCTTTGGACTCCATGGACTATTTTTGTACCTTTTATGTTTCCACGATCATCCCTAAAAACACTCATTATTTGTTGTATGTGACTTTTAATCCCTTTCTCGCGTATATACGCGGATATTACCCCTAAACCCACATACATCAGGATGTGTACAAAAGGCCAAATGTTTTTGGAGTTTTCCTTGATGTGGATTCGAGTCACTTGTCTCTTGGATTTCCATATTCCTCGAGATCACTCAGATTTGACCTTCCATTACCCCATTGAAGCACTATATAAGGAACCCTTTGGATACATTGAAGAAGGAGGAATTGAAGAGCAAGAAAACTATAGTCCATTGTTGTCGGAGCTTGCTTATACTTGAGTCTGCATCCCTTTGTCCCTTGGAGCACTTTGTGTTCTTCCCAAGCTTTCCTTTTCTTGTGAGCTTGCTATTGAGAGATAGAATCTATAGGTGGTGGAGGCCTAGGTGGAGGACTCAGTTTCTTCGATTCGTAGATGTGCCGACAGAGGTTGTCACTTGTGTAATCTCTGATTTATTTAATAGAAATATATTTTTCTATCCAATGATGTGCATTTAAATGAATATTGAATCCATGGATGTGTTTAATTGCTTATGTATCATTGATTATATGTGCTAGAGTAGGCATAACACTATATTATATAGCATGCTTTCCTTGTTTACTATTGTTGAGAGTGAATTGCTAACACAAGCGGGATTGGAAAAATCTCAACGGGGATTTACTACAACCGTCTGGAATAAGGTATGTTTTGAGATCCTTTAGTGTTAGATGTTGTATTTCTCTTGCATATGGGGGAGGGATTGATTTCTGTGGTTTCTCTGCCTGTTGTGGTACACCCCAAGCCATAGGAAGTTTTCTCTGTAACAAATGGCTTCATCAACACATCCTCTATCTGCTCGTCCATCGCAACATACTGGATCTTCACCGCTCCTCTCTACACCATATCCTTGATATAGTGATATTTTATCTCAATATGATTCAACTTGTCATGGAACATTGGGTTCTCAAACAAATTCACACAACTCTAGTTGTCGTAATATATACAAGTAGCATGCAACTGGCGATCAAACAAATCAGATAGTAGCTTTCTAAGCCACACTACCTCACAGCTAGCCGAACAAGCTGCGACATACTCTACTTCGATTGTACTCATTGCCACACAGGACTGCTTCTTACTAAACTAAGAGATCACACCTGATCCCATACTGAAGCAACACCCTGAAGTGCTCTTCCTATCGATGGCACTGCCTACCCAATATAAATCAACATAACCTTCCAGGTTAATCTTCTAATTCACCTCATACTTGAGCCCATAATCAACTGTACCCTTCAGGTACCTCAAAATATGCTTTGCAACAATCAAGTGAACATGTCTAGGATCTGTCAAGAATTGGCTCAATGTGTTCATAGCAAAGCAAATATCTGGTCTCGTATTCATCAGGTACATCAGGACCCAATCATCTAACGATACATCGTAACATCAACCACTTCTGATGAAGCATCACTCAATAGCTTCAAGTTAGATTCCATAGGTGCGGTCAAGGCCTTGCAGTCCATCATCCCAAACCTCTTCAGTCTCTCTACTGCATACTTCCCTTGTCCCAAGGAAATTCCATTTGCATTATGCCACACCTGCATGCCTAGAAAGTAGTGCATCATACCCATGTCCTTCATTTCGAACTTAGCAGCAAGCTTTCTCTTTTTATCAGCAATCAACCCATCCATACCTTTTACAAGTATATCATCTACATATAGTAGGAGTACCATTGGGTTCCCCTCTTCAACCTTGTAGTAAAGGTTGGAATCTACTTTACTCTTGGTAAAGCCCAAACTGGATAGGAAGCTATCAATACTCTCGTACCATGTCCTCGGTACCTGTTTCAAACCATACATGGCTTTCTTCAATTTACACACATGAGTCTCCCTGTCATGTGTCTGAAAACTGAGTGGCTACTCAACATACACTTCCTCTTCCACTACACCATTCAAGAAAGTAGTCTTGACATCCATCTGGTGTATCTTCCATTTCATCACTGTAGCCAGAGAAAATATTGATCTAATGGAAGTCTATCTGGCTACACGTGCAAAATTTTCTTCATAATCTTTTCCTTCTTTTTGTGAGAAGCCATGAGCCACAAATATTGCTTTATATTTCTCTATGTTGCCATCTGCAACATTCTTGATCTTGTAGATCCACTTGGAAGTCACAACAGAATTCCCCTCTGGTCTAGGGACAACATGCCAGACATCATTCTTCATGATCAACTGGTACTCCTCGATCATAGCATCCTTCCATTATTTTTTTTCTGTCGCTTCTTCATAGTTGGAAGGTTCTTTATCAATGATGTCACATAACAGGGCTACATAACTGGAGTAGGACCTAGTTCTTTTCCTCTCTCTATGTATTTCTTCTGGAGCCCCATACCTTTCTACACCTTGGATAGCCTCTCGTACCCATGCAAGTTTCCTCTTATGAGGATTCTTCTCTTGGGGTGGATCTATAGGTTCCTATGGTTCTTCTATTTCTTGATATTCATCTTGATTTGTATCGTTCATAGTTGTATCTTGAATTCTAGGTACTTCTGTTTCTTTGGAGTCTTCAACTAGTCTCTTTCTGGATTTGTTGTAAGATGGATCTTCATCGAATGTTACGTCTCTGCTTATGTTGATATTGTTGAATCTTAGGAAGTATATTTCGTAACCTTTCGAGCTTTCACTGTATCCCACAAATATACCCTTCTTTCCAGAAGGATCTAACTTTGTCCTCTTTTCTTTTGCAATGTGTATGTATACAGGACAGTTGAATATTCTAAGATGGATGACTTCTAGTTTCTTGCTGGAAAAGACTTCTTCAGTTGTCTTGATCTTGAGTACTCTGTGTGGAGTACGGTTATGTACATACACCGTTGTTCTAGTAGCTTATTCCCATAGATGGATGGGAAGATCTTGATCATGAAGCTGGCCCTTGCAGCTTCCATGATCATTCTATTCTTCCTTTCTGTAACCCCATTATGTTGTGGATTATATGGAGTGGTCAAATCCCTCTTAATCGCTGAATCTTTGCATAATTCTTTGAATTAATTTGATGTGAATTCTCCACCATTATCTTATCGAAAGGTCTTGATCTTCTTTTCTGTGTGGTTTTCGATCAAGACTTTGAATTCCTTGAACTTGCTAAATACTTTATCTTTGTTCTTCATGAAGTAAATCCACATCTTCCTAGAAAAATCATCAATAAAAGAAACATAGTATACATACCCTCTTAATGAACTAGATGACATCGGACCGCATACATCGAAGTGAATGATTTCCAAGATTCCTTTTTCCTTGCTCTCGCTACTTGGAAGTGTCTTCTTTGTGTTCTTTCATTTCACACATCCTTTGCAGACACCGTCATGTTTTTTCTATGTTTTTGGAAGTCCTTCAATAGCTTTGCTTGTAAGTGGTAGTGCTCTGTAGTGCACATGTGTAAGCCTTCTATGCCAAAGTTCATTTGGTTCTACTGAGTTATGAACCAAATCTTGTTCTAGTTGGCCCTTCAATTTGTATAGACCTCCTTCTTGTTCCCCAATCACTACTGCATCATCAATAGTCTTTCCTTTTGGCCACATAAGAAATTGGCCATCTACAAATGAAACCCTCATGCCTTTTACATCCAATGCAGATATGGAGAGGAGGTTCTTCTTTAGTCCTAGTACAAACAATACATCCTTCATCTTCATAGAATTTCCAAAGTCTAGCTTATAGGAGGATTCACCACTACCTTTTATTGGATACTGTTAGTCATCCCTAAGTTTCACCTTGTGAGGTGACTCATGTTCAAATAGTTTCACAAAGGATTCTTTGAATCCCATCATATTTTTGGAAGCCCGACTGTCTATAAGCCAATCATTGCTTCCATGTGTGATAGTTCACGTGAGAGTAGAAATCAAAACATATTCTTCATCACTTAAAGAATCATCACTTTCTTGTCTGATTCTCTTTATGGAAGGTTCATCATCATCTGCAGCATGAGAATGATGTCTTCTCTTGTTTCCCTTCTTCTTATGAGAGTTATTTTTGCTTCTAGGACAATCTCTAGCAGAGTGTCCTCTTTCATCACATGTATAGCATCTGAGTTTAGATAAATCTCTGCTAGATCTTCTAGTGTTATCTTTCTAGTGGAAGTGCTTACCTTTGCGGTTATGAAAGTCTCTTCTGCTTTTCTTGGAGTGTACTGTGAGAGCTTGATCTTCACTTCCCATATTTTCTTCTCAGGCTATTATTCAATATTATTCTTTTGACCATTCTTCCCACGGCCTACTAAACTTGAATAGCTTCTTTCTTGCACAAATCCCTTGAATGAAGGAGTCCCATGATCTTGGTAGACCATTCAAGGTGGTCATCACAATTTCTGCATTCTCCACTTCTTCATCTATCACTTCTAGTTGTTCCTTGATCTTAGAGACCTTATAAAGTAAGACTATATGGTCTTCACATTCTGGATCTTTACATTCTTCAATTGGTTTCCCAAAGTCATCTTTCGATTTATGTTCTTTCCTTCAAATAGTTTGGTCAGGGCATCGAATATAGCTTTAGGTGTCTTTAGGGAGGACACCTGTGGTATGAGGTGATAATTAATTGAATCAGCAATAATCCTCTTAGCCGTGACCAATTTATTTTTTGTGTAAGGCCTTAGCCTCATCTCCCTCTGGAACTGGAACCTCTTCATTGATGTAAGAGTCCAACTCATTTTCTTCCAGGACTAGAGAGATCCTATACTTCCAAGATCGGAAGTTATCATCTCACTCAAGCTTTTCATCAAGATTGGTATGATGAGACATATTAACTGATAACCTCAAATAGAAATACAAAATATTTAGATCTTACCAAGTTAAGATGTTGGAACTGGATCTGGAGCTGAATCTCTGCAGAGTTGGTTCAGGAGCAGATTAGGGTTTGACTTTCCCAGAGTTATGCCCAACCAAAAACTTTGATCTTGATCTCTAAACTTCAATTTTTGGGAGGAGATCAATCCAAACCTAGGCTCACTCAAAAATTCCACTTCTGTGGAAATCCCTAATTTCCGGCAGCAATGTCGGGTCAAAAACAGAAAATGCTCATAATCAAATTTTTTTTCGACAAAAAGATGTGCCCTAGAGAGGAGAGTTAGTCCAACCTTATTTTTCTAAAAATATGTGGAGAGAGATCCAAAAAATAGGAATCCCTAGTTTCTGTAGCTGCATAGTGTCTTCTTCTCAAATTAGCTCTGATACCAGGTTAGATTTTTATCATTCAAGCTAGCATTATCTTAGGATATTTAACTGAGAGAATAACAACCACAACAATCAAACACAATAGACAATAGACACAAAGATTTTCCTCAGGGAAACCATAAAGGAGAAAACCCCGCAACTTCCTTAGATATAGAATCAGCACCAAAAGTATAACCCAAAAATAGTAAGATGGTCTCCCGACAGCAGTACTCTCTCTCTCTCTTGTCCCAGCTTCTTCTTCTCTCTCAGTTATGAGCTACAACTGAGTGTGAGTGAGTGTGTGATAAATAGAGAGGCTCACTCTCTATTTATACTAGTTCTCGACTTGACAATAACTCACTAGGGCCAACTTCTCTAGGAGAGTCTAATAACCCTAGGGCCCCACAACTGTGGGGACTTTAATGCTAGATCAATAAGGAGGGTTACTCTTTATGACTTATTTACATTATTGAATCTCCTGATAGGAACATCGGGGCATGACATGACTCAATTACATTACATATACTTCTCAGAATAAATATCGAGGTATAATACATAAAATATACAAGTGAATACATTCTGAAGTTACAAATACATCAACACTCCCTCTTAACTAGGAAGGTATTCTCTTGACACAGTTTATCAACATGGGACTTCTTCTCTGTATCATCTATATCATCATCAAGTTATCTTCATCTTCAATTCATGTTCATCTTCAATTCATCTTCATTACTGGATCTTAATCATCACTGGATCTGGATCATCACTGGATCATCCCTGGGTCATCATCACTGGATATGGATCATCACTGGATCTGGAACATCACTGGATCTAGATCATCATCACAGGTGCTATCTCTCGATTCTTCTCTTCATAGGAAGTTCTACAGAGCCATCCCTTTTTCATGTTGGTTGTAGGCCTAGCCTCCATGTAGGTCTTCTTTAGCGCTTATATCTAACCCTAAGTCAAAATGGCCCACCCAACACTTACATATGACCATGGGAGGAACACATCCAACAACCATGTAAAAAAGGCATGCCTATCACTCACATCTGACCATGGGAGGAACACATCCACCACCATGTCAGAAAGGCCCAGCACTCACAGCCACTGGCATGATAGGACACACCATCTATCATCCAAGGAAAGGCTCAGGACTTACATCTACTGGCATAGCAGGACACACCATCTACTATCCAGAAAAAGGCATAGCACTTATATCCTTTGGCATAGTAGGACACACCATCTACTATCCAAGGAAGGGCCCAGTACTTATATCTACTGACATGGTAGGACACACCATCTACCATCCAAATAAAGGCTCTGCACTTACATCCATCAGCATGATAGGACACACCATCTATCATCCAGGGAAAGGCTCTACAATTACATCCGTCGGCATGATAGGACACACCATCTATCATCTGGGGAAAGGCTCTGCACTTATATTTGATCATGTGGAAGCCAATCCCACACTCATATCAGAATGGCTCTGCACTTACATCTAATCATGTGGGGGCCAATCCCATAGTCATATCAAAATGGCTCTCAACTCTAGGATGAGTATTCCTGGTAACTGATCAGGTGCCTCCATTATCCCAGAGAATGGCCTTCATCACTTATATCTGATCATGTGGAAACACATCCCTTAATGATATCAGAATGGATCTGCACTGATCATGTGGTAACACAACCCACAATCATATCAGAGAATCTCTGCACTTACATCTAACCATGGAAGGAACCAATCCTCTCACCATGTCAAAAGGGCTCAAAGACTCATCACTTCCCCTTGAAAGGAACCTCGATCTGAAGAACACCAAGCTTCTCCCTGAAGTACTCAAACTTCACTCTAGCCAATGGCTTGGTCAACACATCATCTATCTACTCATCCGTCGCAACATACTGGAGCTTCAATACTCCTCTCCACACCATATCCCTGATATAGTGATATTTGATCTCGATATGCTTTGACTTGTCATGAAGCACCAAGTTCTAATACAACTTGACACAAATCTGGTTGTTGCGATATATCCAAGTAGCATCCAACTGGATATCAAATAAATTAGATAGTAGCTTTCTAAGCCACACTGCCTCACAGCTATCCAAACAAGCTGCGACATACTCTACTTCAACTGTACTCAGTGCCACACATGACTGCTTCCTGCTAAACCAAGAGATCACACCTGATCCCATACTGAAGCAACACCCTAAAGTGCTCTTCCTATCGATGGAACTTCATACCCAATCTGAATCAACATAACCTTCTAGTTTAATCTTATTATTTTCCTCATACTTGATCCCATAATCAATTGTACCCTTGAGGTACCTCAAAATAAGATTTGCAGAAATCAAGTGAACATGTCTAGGATCTGTCAGGAACTGGCTCAATGTGTTCATAGAAAAGCAAATATTTGGTCTCGTATTCATCAGGTACATCAAGGACCCAATCATCTAACGATACATTGTAGCATCAACTCATTTTGATGAAGCATCACTCAATAGCTTCAAGTTTGATGCCATAGGTGTGGTCATGGCCTTGTAATCCATTATCTCGAACCTCTTCAAGATATCTACTGCATACTTCCCTTGCCCCAGAGAAATTCCATCTGCATTCTGCCACACATCCATGCCTAGAAAGTAGTGCATCATACCCAAGACTTCATTTCGAACTCAGCAGCAAGCTTCCTCTTTTTATCAGCAATCAACCCATCCATACCCGTTACAAATAGATCATCTAAATATAGTAGGAGTGTCACTGGTTTCCCCTCTTCAACCTTGTAGTAAAGGTTGGAATCTAATTTACTCTTGGTAAATCCCAAACCTGATAGGAAGCTGTCAATTCTGTTGTACCATGTCCTTGGTGCTTGTTTCAAACTGTACAAGGATTTCTTCAATTTACACGCATGAGNCTCAAAACTGAGTGGCTGCTCCACATACACTTCCTCTTCCACTACACCATTCAAGAAAGCAGTCTTGACATCCATCTGGTGTATCTTCCATTTCATCACTGAAGCAAGAGAAAGTACTGATCTGATGGAATTGTATCTTGCTACAGGTGCAAAAGTTTCTTCATAATCTATTCCTTCTTTCTAGGAGAAGCCACGAGCCACAAATCTTTCTTTATATTTCTCTATGCTACCATCTGCAGCATGCTTGATCTTGTAGATCCACTTGGAAGTCATGACAGACTTTCCCTCTGGTCTAGGGACAACACCCCAGACATCATTCGTCATGATCAACCGGTACTCTTCGATCATAGCGTCCTTCCATTCTTTCTTTTTTTCCCCTTCTTCATAGTTGGAAGGTTCTTTATCAATGATGTCACATAACAGGGCTACATAACCGGAGCAGGACCTAGTTCTTTTCCTCTCTTTGTGTATTTCTTTTGGAGCCCCATATCTTTCTACACATTATATAGCCTCTCGTACCCATGTAGGTTTCCTCTTATGAGGATTCTTTTGTTGGGGTGGATCTATAGCTTCCTGGGGTTCTTCTATTTCTCGATCTTCATCTTGATTTGTATCGTTCATAGTTGTATCTTGAATAATGGGTACTTCTGTTTATTCGAATTATTCAATTGGTCTCTTCTTGGATTTTTTGTAAACTAAATCTTCATCGAATGTTACGTCTCTGCTTATGTCGATCTTCTTGAACCCTGGGAAGTATATTCTGTAATATTTCAAGCTTTCACTGTATCCCAAAAATATACCCTTCTTTCCAAAAGGATCTAACTTTGTCCTCTTTTCTTTTGGAATGTGTATGTATACAGGATATCCGAACATTCTAAGATGGTTGACTTCTAGTTTCTTACCAGAAAATAATTCTTCAGTTATCTTGTTCTTGAGTACTCTATTTGGAGTACAGTTCTATACATACACCGTTGTTCTGGCACCTTCTACCCATAGATGCATGGGAAGATCTTGATCATGAAGCATGGCCCTTGCAGCTTCCATGATCGTTCTATTCTTCCGTTATACAACCCCATTTTGTTTTGGTTTATATGGAGTGGTTAACTCCCTCTTAATCCCTAAATCTTTTATAATTCTTTGAATTCATTTGATGTGAATTATCCGCCATTATTTTATCAAAAGGTCTTGATCTTGTTTTTTGTGTGGTTTTCGATCAAGGCTTTGAACTCCTTGAACTTGTTGAATACTTCATCTTTGTTCTTCATGAAGTATATCCATGTCTTCCTAGAAAAATCATCAATAAAAGAAACATAGTATATATACCCTCTTAATGAACTAGATGACATCGGACCGCATGTATCGGAGTGAATGATTTCCAAGATTCTTTTTGCCTTTCTCTCGCTACTTGGAAATGTCTTCTTTGTGTTCCTTCCTTTTGCACATCCTTTGCAGACATCGTCATGTTTTGTCTGTATTTCTGGAAGTTCGTTAACAACTTTGCTTGCAAGTGGCAGTGCTCTGTACTGCACATGTGCAAGACTTCTATGCCAAAGTTCATTTGGTTCTATTGAGTTATGAACCAAAGCTTGTTCTGGTTGGCCCTTCAATTTGTATAGACCTCCTTCTTGCTGCCCAATCACTACTGCATCATCAATAGTCTTTTCCTTTGGCCACATAAGAACTTGGCCATCTACAAATGCAACCCTTATGCTTTTTGCATCCAATGCAGATATGGAGAGGAGGTTCTTCTTTAGTCCTGGTACAAACAATACATCCTTCATCTTCATAGACTTTCCAGAGTCTAGCTTATAGGAGGATTCACCACTACCTTTTATTGGATACTGGTAGTCATCCCCAGGTTTCACTTTGTGAGGTGACTCATGTTCAGATAGTTTCACAAAGTATTCTTTGAATCCCATCGTATGTTTGGAAGCCCCACTTTCTATAAGCCAATCATTGCGTCCGTGTGTGATAGTTCACGTGAGAGTGGAAATCAAAACATATTCTTCATCACTTGAAGAATCATCACTTTCTTGTCTGATTCTCTTTTCGGAAGGTTCATCATCGTCTGTAGCATGATCATGATGTCTTCTCTTGTTTCCCTTCTTCTTATGAGAGCTATTTTTGCTTCTAGGACAATCTCTGGTAGAGTGTCCTCTTTCATCACATGTATAGCATCTCAGTTTAGATAAATCTCTATTAGATATTCTAGTGTTATATTTTTGGTGGAAGTGCTTACCTTTGGGGTGATGAAACTCTCTTCTGATTTTCTTGGAGTGTACTGTGAGAACTTGATCTTCACGTCCCATCTTTTCTTCTCGGGCTATTATTCAAGCTTCTTCTTGTGAGCATTCTTCCCACAGCCTACGAAACTGGAATAGCTTCTTTCTTGCACAAATCCCTTGAATGAAGGAACCCCTTGATCTAGGTAGACCATTCAAGGTGGTCATCACAATTTTTGCATTCTCCACTTCTTCATCTACTGTTTCCAGTTGTTCCTTGATCTGAGAGACCCTTTTAAAGTAAGACTGTATGGTGTTCGCATTATGCATCTTTGCATTCTTCAATTGGTTTCCCAAAGTCATCTTCCGATTTATGTTCTTTCCTTCAAATAGTTTGGTCAGGGCATCAAACATAGCTTTAGGTGTCTTTAGGGAGGACACCTGTGGTATGAGGTGATCTTTAATTGAATCAGCAATAATCCTCTTAGCCATGACCAATTTGTTTTTATGTAAGGCCTTAGCCTCATCTCCCTCTGGAACTAGAACCTATTCATTGATGTAAGAGTCCAACTCATTTTCTTCGAGGACCAGGGAGATCCTATACTTCCAAGCTCGAAAGTTATCAGCTCCCTCAAGATTTTCATCAATCTTAGTATGATGAGACATCTTAACTAAGAACCTCAAATGTAAATACAAAATATTTAGATCTTACTAGGTTAAGATGTTGGAACTGGATTTGGAACTGAATCTCTGCGGAGCTAGTCCAAGAGCATATTAGGGTTTGACTTTCCCGGAGTTCTGCCCAACCAAAAACTTTGATATTGATCTCTAAAATTCAATTTTTGGGAGGAGATCAATCCATGCCTGGGATCACTCAAAAACTCCACTTCTGTGTAAATCCCTAATTTTCGGTAGCAGTGTCAGGTCAAAAACTGAAAATGCTTAGAATTAGATTCGGTTTTGATAGAAAGATGCACCCTAGAGAGGAGAGTCATTCCAACCTTCTTTTTTTTAAAATATGTGGAGAGAGATCCAAAAAATAGGAATCCCTAGTTTCCGCAGCTGCATAGTGTCTTCTTCTCAGGTTAGCTCTGATACCATGTTATATTTTTATCATTCGAGCTAGAATTATCTTAGGATCTTTAAGTGAGAGAATAACAAGCACAACAATCAAACACAATAGACAATAGACACAAAGATTTTCCTCAGGGAAACCATAAAGGAGAAAACCCCACAACTTCCTCAGAGATTGAATCAGCACCAAAAGTAAAACCCAAAAATAGTAAGAGGATCTCCCGACAGCAGTAGTCTCTCTCTCTCTTGTCCCGGCTTCTTCTTCTCTCTCAGTTATGCGCTACAACTGAGTGTGAGTGAATGTGTGATAAATAGAGAGGCTCACTCTCTATTTATACTAATTCTGAACTTAACAATAACTCATTAGGGTCGATTTCTCTAGGAGAGTCTAATAACCCTAGGGCACCACAACTGTGGGGACTTTACTCTAGATCAATGAGGGTTGCCCTCTATGACTTTACATGACTTGTTTACATTATTGAATCTCCCAATAGGAACATCAGGGCATGACATGACTCAATTACATTACAAATACTTCCCAAAATAAACATCGGGGTACAATACATAAAATATACAAGTGAATACATTCCAAAGTTACAAATACATCAACAGATAGGAGCAGAGAAGATCCAATATGTTGTGACAGATGAGTAGACCGGCGATATTTTGACCAAGCCTCTAGAAAGAGTGAATTTTAAGTACTTCAGGGACAAGCTTAAAGTTGTGCATATCAGTGTCTATCACAATAGAGAGTGATGAGTCCCAGTGGTTCCCTACATCCATTATGAAAAGGACTGGATCTATAGATGTTAAATTCCTATAAGGATATAGGCCTACATCCAGTATGAAAATGAACTAGATAGACGAGGTGAAATCATGAAGTTGGTATACACTTTTGCCTTGTTTTTTGACAAACAAAACTGCAAAATTTTATGTTTTTTAACTTCAACCTCTTCAAACCCATATCTCCCTTAGGAATTTCACCTTGAAGTAAACACAAATGTTTTAGAGAATAGAATTAGCTTTCTAATTATTATTTTTTTTATTTTTTTATGGACATACTGTGGAACAAATTTGGAGGACACCACAGACATATACTTGAAAATTTTAGGTACAGATAATGAGCGACCTGCATGGCCTACAGTTTTTTAAGTGATGGTTATTCATTTTAGGGGAAAAAATTTATGGTCATAATATACACACACTGCACTTGTGCATGGAATATATTTTGATAATTTTTAGACTTGTAAACTATTTTTTATTATTTATCAAAACAACATATGTTCAGAAAATGGCGCCTTATCAACACATGTTGGTGACCTTCAATTTTATTTCTAGTGTTATTCTTATTGAAAAAAACTAAAAGTACCCTTTTGAAGAGGACATGTTAAGGAATATCTCTGGGAATATTTCAAATTTATTGGTGTTGTTTTTGTTATGATATTGAATTTTCATTTCACGTGATTTTTAGAACAATAAAATTCTTAAGGGATAAGGTTTAAAAAAAATTATGAATAAATAGAAATTCAAAATGAAATGGAACAATTCTTATACCAATGGAAACTAGATTCAGAGATGAATCCATTGGTACAAAGTATGACACATAATATTTAAAATTTCATGGTTTTGTCCTTGATGAAGTTACAAGTTTTGAAAATATACATGATATTTTTGCAGGTTTTGTTGACCATGAACTCTCAGCCGAGAAAATATCTTCCAAACTCTTAGCCAAGATTTTAGTTTAAACTCTTGGGTGAGAGTTTTAAAAAAAATATGGCACTATGATTAGTTGAAACTCTCGGATGAGCATTTTATTAACCTCTCAGATGAGGGTTTTAACTCTCACAGACTCTCGGCCTATAGTTTTTTGAACTCTTGGACTAAAGTTTGAAGTTGAGTTTTTCATGTGTTTATCTACTCACATTATTTTTCATTTTCTCTCCATTATAAGAAAAAAAGTGGATACCAACTTCTTGATTTCACCCCGCATAGATGTTGAATTCCTAGAAGGATATAAACCTACATCCACTATGAAAAAGGTCTGGCACTATAGATATGCATCCAATATGAAAAAGGATTGGCATTGCATAGATATGCATTCAATATGAAAAGAAATGGCATTTTCGAGACCTGAATTTAGTATGAAAAAAGGACTAGCACTACAGAGATATGCATCCAATATGAAAAATGACTAGCACTACAGAGATAGGCATCCAATATGAAAAAGGACTACCTCTACGGATATGTACATCCAACATGAAAAAGGGCTGGAACTGTACAATGTACATCCATCATGAAAAAGTGTTTGCATTGTATGGATATTTCGACCTACATCCAACATGAGAAAGAGTTGGCCCTGTAGTTGATAAAGCCATAGATGGGATCTAGGCCTACATCCATCATGAAATAGGTATGGCTCTACAGAACTTCTCATGACATATAGATTCAAGAGATGTCACTATTCAATGGTAGACGAGATGAAGAGTTGTTGCAATGATGATCCATAGATGATGATGATCCAACGATGATGATACAATGATGATGTTCCAGGAATAATGATGATGTCCATATATTGTGTCCAGTTGTGGTGATGACCAAGTTGGAAGATTACTTGATTGTTAAGAGGGATTTTTGTTGTAAATGTAACTTTCAGAAGATATTATTTGTATTATTATTATTATGTAATTTATTTATTCCTCCTTTCGGGGATGTTTTCCCTCCGATCGGAGATGTCATTGATGTAATTGGTCATGTAAGATTCGAGGTAAAACCTACATTGTAAGTCGGGGCAATAGTCCCCAAAATAACAAGTGCAAAATGTATTTTTGAGTCTCCCTAGGAGAAGTCGGCCTAGTAAGTTCATGAATTTATCCTAGTTAGCTAAAAGTTCACCCACATGAAAGAGTATAACTAGGGAGGCTCCCTCCCTCATTTGGACATAGTGCAAGCTCAAGCAAGTTCGCTCCAAGAGAGAGAAAGACAAGTTCATTGGGGAAGAGAAGAAGAATAAGTTGTGGAATTTATCTTATATTTTGGTCTTTCTACATTTTTCAACATTGTACCTAGGTAAAAAGTCACCCACATGAAAGAGTATAAATAGGGAGGCTGCCTCCCTCATTTGGACACACTGCAAGCTCAAGCAAGTTCGCTCCAAGAGAGAGAAAGACAAGTTAATTGGGGAAGAGAAGAAGAAGAAGTTTTGGAAGTTATCTTATCTTTTGGTCTTTCTACATTTGTCGACATTGTACCTAGTGATGAATATATAGAGAAGAAGTTGATAAGTTTTTCCCGAGAGAAGGTTTTCCCAGGATAAATATTTTTGTATCTTTTGTGTTGTGCTTGTCTATATTTTAGTGATCCTATTGCATATGGTTATGATGTTATGATTCAAAAAAAAATTAAGATATTGTATAACCATTAAAACTCTAATAGAATTAACAATCATACTATCAAATTCACCACATATGTTTCCATATCCTACCTAATCATCATGTCATCAAGTTATTTGGTAATTCTATTATCACCACACAAAATGACAAGGTTAAATTTCACAACTTTTTGTACATAGTATTAACCAAAACTAAAAGTTGCATTTTTATTTCAAACCTTTAGCAAATTGAAGTTGTAACAGTGTCTTGGGGAAAACTATTTTGTGAAATTATGAGGATATCCCCTTTATTATTTTGTTGAAAAGCACTTCTATAATTTTTCTATATATTGAATCCATTCACATTATTTTCTCCCCTGTTTCTTATCTCTTAACCCTCTTTTCACTTTTCATAAAGACCATAAATGAGGGGCATAATTATTTTTCCTTTCTCATTTTATCACCAAATTTTACCCTACACATTCTTACATATCCCACTTTCACCTACCACCTCATTCTTTTGTATCCTATCTGATATTTTCTCACTCAAAATCCCACATTTTCACACTTGGTATTCATCTTACCAAGGAAAATCGCAAAGGACGAAGGATGTCACATACCTCAAAATCCTTCCTTTACCTCCACTTTCTCATAGCTTTTCCTTCCTATGAAATATCACCATAATTTATCACCTACCTTCATTCTCCATACTATGAAAGGAGAAAGGTGAGGGTAATTTTATTTCCTTATTATCCCTAAACATCCACCATCCAAAACCATACCTATCAACACAACTCCAAATTGTACCAGCAAGGTTAACACAAAGCCAATCAATGATGATAACATGGGATCATACCGACATATGGATGATTTCAAATGAGACACAAAAATTACGAATGCACAGGTATGAAACAATGGGACACAAAAATTACTAATGGGTGTATAGGAGTCAAGGGTATCATAGATTGGGATTATCACCCAAATATAATAGATAACTTTTTTTCAATATAAACAATTGTAGCTTGGTTCACAAGATACCTATGGTTTTAATATTTGATCCACTAATTCTATGTTTACGAATGATTTGGGAAAAGGATAATGATAGTTGTAGAACATATTTAAATAGGTGATAATTGTGGTCACAATTATCCAAACTCAAGCAGATAAATGCTTGTTACAATTCTATTAATATGTAGAATATGGTGATGATGTTTACATGGGAAGGAAATGTGTGCTTACCATGAAATTCATGTATGAACAATATTTATCATATAGTTTATCATAGAGGATGAGATACTAATTTTTATAATATAGTTTATCCTCTTTAACATAAAAAGATCAAACTATCTATTATCTATTAAGAAGTTGATGAAGATGGGATTATGGTAAGTTGGTTCTTGGAGGCTTGATTATTGATTTAGTGTGCTATATCATTGGGGTATTAAGGTATTATGATTATGTAATAGAGCCCTTCATATCATATTTTTAACATGTAGACCATATTGTCATTCTATTAATCAACCATATGTCTTGAGTGGTTTGAATTTTATATTTATGGTTGTGATAGTCATCCATATATTTTGGTGGTTTGGTTTGGACATGATACAACAATATGTTTTTCACTGCATTCTACTACGTTATCTATAACATATGAATACTGGTGAGCATTATTTTTAAATTATGGTGCTACAATTTCTTTGATTAATAATACATATTATTATTCTTGGTATATGATTAATTTATTATCTATGGTTATCGGAGGGGATACATTCTTAGGATATCTTTGTTATGTTCTCTATTATTTTATTTAGGAACTAATTCACATATGACTCCATAACCTAATAGGATATGCACTGGCATTGTCGAATCCTTCTTTATTTTTTCATAAAACATCATAAATAATCTCTATTTTATAATTTGACATTTCTTGAAAGCTTAGTTGACATAGCGGATAGAATCCTTAGGTACTCCCCTCAAAAGTTGGGAATGCATTCACTATGGAGAGAGAGAGGTTGATGTTGTGGTAACATTGGGAATTACCTATTAAAGTGAAACCAAACTTACCCTAATATTTATTAGGGACGTAATATATCCATGTGAGAGTTTGGGAGCAAAACATTAGCACCATTTTAGGGGGCAGAGTCTAGTTTTTAGAAAATCCACAATCCATGATATAAGCACATTGATGATAAGTATCTCTTTGCACATCCAACATATCATCTAGTGAATTCACAAGTGAAAATTTTGTAGATAAGTACCCTTGTTTGTAGTGTTTTCAAATCATTGTTCCATCATCAGAAAACCCATAGAAGAGCCTCGGGAGGAGGAGGGTGGAAAATCAAGTTTCTCAAATTTCATGCACATAAGAAATTTAGTTAATCTTAAAGTTGTTAAATTTTATTTCTTGAAATATTAGAGTAGACACCAAGTGTACCTCAATTTCACACATATAACCAATCATCCTTGGTAGGTTATCCCACTAGTACACTAATCAATATGACTTGGAGAAGTTGGAATACATAAAGCATGAACCATTAGATTACATTTCCATAATAGGACATCCAAAAGACATGCTTGATAAAGAAACAATCCTTCATAGGTTCTATTGTAATATTTACATATTTGATGAAATAGATTTGGAATTTTTCCATGGGTTTACAGAAGATACCAAAGTTGATATGGTAATTTCCTAATGAAAATATTTATGGAAACATTGGAATAATATAAGATGTCAAATTGTGGTATAAAAATTTATAAAGAGATAACATAACGAGTGGTATGAATTTGATAATTCTTTGGTAGT